>CBVK0101568337.1:1953-17430 GCA_900067695.1 Picea abies | reverse complement strand
CGACCGCTACCACTATAACCTCCAGGTGCCATACGTATGCCCCTTCCGCAAGCATGGGTAAGTTGGGGGGATTTGAACTTGAAACCTCATCGTACATAACACGCTATATCACGGCACTTGCCAATTGAGCTGCCCCCTGGGGGCTTTTAAAGTTGAAGGACATGGGGGTGGGCTTTGATCCACTTATGTGTGCACGGGTCACAATACCATTTATTATAGTATCTCTGGGTGCAACCACATGTTCGACCACTACCTCAAGGTACTAACCCAACTACTTAACCAAGCTAAGAAATGGAATTTTTTTCTGTATATTTTTATATGCTTCAAACAAGAAACTTGAAATAAATTCTTTTTCTTTTTTTATAAAGCAAGCGAAAGGGGAAAATATGAAAAACAAGACAAGACTGAAAACTGACCTCTGGCCCACTGCAGATCATAGGGAGTTACTAAAGACACCAAAAAGGTTGATCAACAACTCAAAGACTCGGCTAAAACCCTTTCAAAGTAAACACAAGAAATATTTAAAAAGATAATCAAATTGACATCAAACCCAGGCTTCGACTGTAAAAATAGAGACACTAGACTCAGTCAAGAAACCTTGATAAGTAAAACCTCTATTAGGGAAGAGGTTGACTATCTCTTCTTAAAAATAGCTTCTTGACATAGGTATGCTATTGATACTTAAGCAGCCTGTGTATGTACACAAGATGTCTATAAAGCAGGGTGTGTACATACGTGTGTTGTACCAAAGTAGGTCATGTACACCTCTATAACTTCTCAAAAAAGAAAACAAACAGACATACGGACAAGGCATGGAGAACTGGTATGGCACCAACATGTGACCAGAATCCCTTAAAGACTCAGCAGACTCAAAAAAAAACTCAAAAGGTATAAAAATAATTAAACGCCCAAAAAATCCGCTAAAACCCTAGAGGTTTCCCCAGTATTATCGCCAGTTCTGCTAGAGTGGGAAAACACCACTATGGACTACTCTAGGGTTCATAATGAAGGCAGATCACAACCGTATAAAAGTATCCTACTTTTATATTTACCCCAAACATACCCAAGACACATGTATGAAAGACAAATGGAGAAGGATCATGTGATTGCACCTTTTACTCCGCGTCCGGTGTCGATCCTCTCGCTCTTGATAGATCTGCTTACTGCAAGCCTCCTCCCAATGCTAACCTAAATTCACAAATAGATAAACAGGAAACTACAAACATACATCTCATATATAAATCATGGGTTAGATGTTAGAATAAAGCATAAATCAAATGAAAACATTTGACACATCATATTTCAGAACAGGAAAAGTACTTTTATTGATATCACAATGTTCACTTACAACAAGGTCGGCTATTGTTCCATGACCCTGGTCCAGCCACCTCTTCACCAAGATCCAAGTGCACCTCCACATATATTCCTCCTCTCAACCTTCTTCTTAGGAAAAGGAATGGGCTTATGATGGAGGAAAAAGGGAAAAATGTGGAATTCTGATGTAATTCTCACAACAAGGTTGCAAATGCTTGGGGCAAGGAGGGGATGTGAAATGAGTATAATTTCATTGTTCTTATGCTTGGCTTAGGAATGATACCCCAAAACCTCCTTTTATATGGGAAAATGATGGTTATTCGGTTGGGTGATGGGCTATAGGTGGTGGATTAGTTGGAAAATTACCTAATCGCCCGTAATCTCAACGAATTCCTTGCAACTTTTTAATTTTTGCAACTTTTGCAAGTATATGCGGGTTGTCATGGTGCAACTAGCATATGTACGCAGGTTGTAGTGGTGTAGAAGGGCATGTACATCTTCAAAACAAGAGTTTTTAAGAAGAGAAGGTGAGTGGTGGCTTGGAAAAAATAGCAATTAAGAGGGCCAAATGCTAGGTATGCATGTATGGATCAATTTAGGGTTATAACAAGGAATCATTGTGGGGAGTGAAGGAAGAATTAGAGATCGTTCTAGTTCGTAGCCCACAATTCACCAATGTCATTGATCTCGATGGGACAAGAGATCAACGATCACGATTTAAAGGAGATTTGGGTGAGCACTTTTTCGATTGCGGGGACAGAGCTCTCAGATAAAGGGTGAGCACATTAGCAGCCCGCAATTGCTGTGAATCGTTAATTGACAGAGAAATTGATAACGGTCAGATCATGACCATAGAAACCCTGAGGGAGATAACAGGGCCTATGTAAGTTTATTTGGGTTCAAGCAGGAGACCGGAGAGTCGATCTGACTACTTTATGTGAACGATCCTTGACCGGGAGGTCAAGTAGTCCTAAGGGAGAGCAGGGAGGGGGTCTACGTCAATGGTTAAATACACCATTTTATCCTCCACTACCACACACTCACTCTAAAAAGGAAGGATATGAAACATCATTAGTTCATATTGCATTTCAAGCAACACACACCTCTGGTGACATGATCCTTTATTTAAAATATTGGTTCTTGAGATTGGTGCTCCCTCCTGAAGTTTTCTTTACTATAGTCCCTATCAAGAAACACAAAAATTTCATGTTCATTATATCAAAAACATTCTATTGCTTCATTCGAACATATTTGATTCTTTGTTATCTCACGTGTTTTGATATTGAATCTATTAGAAATAAAGGGATGTGCTCGTTATTCTTCCCAAGCAAAAAAGAGTAATTTTCCTAGATTTCTGAGCCTGGACAATTCCTCTAACACTAATCATAGTGCCACCTTGAGAGAATGAGTCTTCCCTAGGGAATTCCTGTCCCTTATTGTTGAACCTAGACCATTCACCTAATTGGGCCTTTTCTACGACACTAATCACAATTTAACCTAGAGAGAATGAGTTTTCCCTAGGGAATAACTGTCTGGACCATTTCCTATGGAAATGAATCTCCCACACCAACCTCCAAAACATACCATTGTTTGAAACTTCTCACAACTATGAACTTCAAAAGAATGATTTCCTGGTGAGGTGGACCATTCTACTTGAACACTACTTAGAGTGACTTCCAAGAACAATGATTTCCCTAGAACATTCCCCCTCACTGGCCACGAGGGAAATCACTGTCTATGGTACATAAACAATCTATTAGACCATTTTCCTTACAAAAATGATTATCCCATATGGACCATTTTCCAAACTGGAAATTGTGTGTCCATTAGAAATCTCGAACCACTTTCCAGACTAGAAAGAAACTTCCCAACCTGCACCATTTTCCGAACTAGAAAATGACTGACCATAAATCAATAACATACAAGTGTTCCCTCCTAGCCTGGAAGTAATATCTTCATTTTTCAATAAGGAATTCATTTCCATGAGCCCCAACTTGTCCCTTAAGTATGCAATATTTTCATCCTTGACATAGTCTTTACCAAAATATATGTTATCTGCTCATTTGTGGAGATATACTAAAGAACCACTTCTTCCCTATGGATTTTATCATGGAGAATATAATGCTTGATATCAATGTGCTTTGACCTTTCATGGAACACTAGGTTCTATGAAAGATTCACATATCTCTGATCATCACAATATATCACGGTTGAATTCAACTAATGATCAAACAGTCCAGAAACCAACTTTTGAAGCCGCACTACTTTCGTACAAGCATCAAAAACTATAATATACTCTTCTTTTGCAGTGTTGAGTGCAAAAAAAGTATGTTTCCTTCTATCTCATAACAACATGGAAAATCTTAAACTGAAACATATCCAAGCAACACTTATTCTGTCATCTGCAGTCCTTGCCCAATCTGAATCAATAAATCCATGCAAATGCATATCATCATCCTATAAGGAAAATATATGGCTGAGTATTTTCCAAATACATTAATGAGACAATCAATTTTAGACACAGAGATGGGTCTATTGGATCAGAGTCTCTCAACTTCTTCAGATTTGTCATCATAGGAGTTTTCCATCGATTTGCAATCCATCATCCTGGACTTCTGAAGAATCATTTCAATATACTTCCTCTGTCATAGGAATTTTTCACCATACTTTTGTTTTACATGAGAGGATATGCACAAAATTTTCTTGAATCCATCCCCGGTTTTCTTCCATATGCATACAAGGGTCTCTTTCTGCTATACCTCAAAACCTTGAGGTTTCTCTGCATATGACTCTTCTTCAATTACTCTGTTGAGAAGAAAAATATTTACATTCATATGATGTAAACAACAACCAATGGATATTGTAGGAGATATAATGGATCATGTAGAGGTATATCTGGTTAATAGAACAAGTTGGCATCGTAGTATTCTCCCTCCCAATGTAATAACCCTCTAGCCCTGAGGGTTGCCTTGTATCTATCAATGCTTAAGTCTTTTTCACAATTTCTCACATAGATTTTTCTTCTTCACAACTTCCCTCCATTCCTTCTTCTTGATTGCCTCTAGTGTTTTTAAAATGGTTCAATTGGTTGTTTTGAATTTTCTTTTTTCTTGGAATCTTCATTTTCTTCCTCATCTTTAACTTAAATGTTGGAATCCATGGAATCTTGTATAGATTGCATGCCCTTATTTCTTTAATGCTCCAACCTTCCACCATAGGAACATAAATGTAGATGGACAACCAACGATATTCAAGGCTTCTTTTCGAAGAAGACTTCTTCTAGAGTCAAATTGAACATTTGTTTCTTATAATGGCAGATACTTCCAATGAAGAACATGGAAAAATACCTCATGGTATTCACATATTATTCAATGTATCATATCGTTGGGGATTAGCTCCCTCCTAATCCCAATTTCATGCATGAATGAACAATATGCATTATCTTCTTTTGGAATTATGTGATAAGATCCTTCCATCTGAGAGAGTCCATGCTTCCACACATTGCATTTCTCTTTTCTTTCTACAAAGTGTTATAATCATGTGATGGTTTCCTTTTGATTTCCTACTTCCTTCGAGTTTGACTCCTCTGAGTGTCTTTAATTTTTTTTCTATCTGTTCTGATTGTTTTCCATCTCAAAGTTGTGTGATCCTTATAAAATTCTTCTATGATAGATTAAAAAAGGATTGTTCATCAAACATATTTCACAAGGGTACCTTCCCGGAACAAGAGCAACAAGAACAAACCTAAATATCTATCTAGAGGATATGTTAGTTCAACATCTGAACAAGTACAATAAGTATCTATATCAATAGTATTCATTTGTAGTCGATTACTCATTCAACCTAGCAATAATAGAATCTTTCAAAGACCGCTTTCACAATTTGTAATGTAGTAACTATCACCTTTGATATACATAAATTTCAAACTTAACAATTTTATCAAACCTAGAACCTGAAGCCTTAATTGTTATGGAGGGTGCACTTGTTCTTCTGAATGCACTCAATCCAAGATTACATCTTGCACAAGATCTTTAGTACTTTTCATGCAAACACACTCATGTTTTTCTAGATGATATAACTTAGATATCATATACAAGTGCATATCTTTGAAACCTTGTAGCATCGTCCAACTTGTCTTCCAATCTTAAACTAGATACCATCTTGACAAGAAGATATTATAAAATCAATTAGAAGATTCAATGATTAGAACAAGATAGAAACTATAAAATTTCAACTTTGACCACAAAATCAATTTGACTAGAATTCAACTTTTGACTTTGACTTTGACTAGTCAACACTTGACTTTGACTGGTCAAGCTTTGACTTTGACTTTGACCAAAGATCCAAACCTAATTTTTTTGCTGATTGAGAATACCAAGTGGTGCAATAGGATAGGGTACACTAGGATCTCAAGTAATTAGGTCAAATTATTCATTATAAGTCCCTAAACATAATGCTTAGGGTTTGTTGCAGCTACATAATCAGAAAATTTAGTTGTAGCTGTAACTAGTTCCATAATGCACCTAGAAAATAACCTCCCAATCTATCTTCTAGTGGTTAGACTGTATGAATATAGTTTGGGACAATAACCTACTAGAAATAAATGGATGTGCTCATTTTTCCATAGACAATATAGCAATATTGTCACCCAACCATAGCCATAAAAGCCAGCCCCTAGCACCCTAACCTTGGCAGACAAAATAATTATGGTAGAAGACCAATAGACAACCAAGGCTAGTGCACCTTTCTCCAAGGGTAGAGCACCAATAAAGAATAACTAGAAACCAAGAAGAAATTCAAAACCATAACCAAGAGAAATTCCAAGCCAAAACCAAAATGCCAGTTGGAGCAGTTGCAACTACAATTTCTATCCAAACTTGCACACCACCAGTATTATGTAGTTGTGAGAGTGAAAAATGAGCTCTAGCACCCTCTACTTATACTTCTTTATCTCACTTGACTGGGTCGAGTTCTCTTACTGGAGGTTAATAAATAAATATTAAATATTCTCTTGAGCCAACTTGTCTCCTAGGGTTATTATACAATGTTTTAGGGTTCCTCTTACTTCCCAGAATATTCTAGTCTTGTCAAACATTACACGTGGAGGTTAATACCTCCCACAACTATCATAATATCAATAAAATATACTCTTATGTATTTTCCATTCACCCTACTATAAAAGAGATATTTCCATGTAAAAGGGCCAACCCTACTAGATCATTCTAGTTTAATGGAAACATATTCAATAGTGTAGGTTGTCACTCCAGAGGAAAATGGTCACCATCATGTTTAAAATGTTTAATAACTTGATGAAAATAAAATGTTGAAATGAAGTAAAGTAATATCAACAAAAATTCAAATGGAACATAAACAATTTGTTAACAAATTTCACCCATATTGGGTTACGTCTTCGAATCCCTTTTCAATCAATGAGACCACTCAATTAATGCTCAAGTGCCAAAGTTACAATGAATGGACTTACAGATACCAATTTTCTAAAGACACCCTTCAATTATGTCACTCGATCCTATAAAGAGTGGTCATTACTATATTCCTCATGAAATTATGAGAAAAATGAGTATAAAATCGACTATGTTATGAAGAGGAGCCTAAAGACACACTTTTGCATGCATAACGAGAGTATGTGTCATACATGACAAATTGAACTAAGATTTTTCATACATAGAACTTTTACACAAAATAGACATCACCATCAGATTCCTCTGAAATTCTGAGAAAAATGAGTATAAACACTCTATACTTCTCTCAAAGAACTCAATAGCACGCAAAACAAGGTAAAATGATGCGATATGCACTTGGCACAAAATGATATGGCATACATTCCAATCCTATAACAAAAATACATGGTTCATACACTATTCAAAGCTAGGTTTAAATAGTCATGGGAAACCTAACCATGGCCCTATATACCCGAGCTAGTTTGTTACACTTTAAATAATATATTTTTTAGTTGTTATAACAAGCATAACTTATGGCATATTGGTAGGAACATCTTTGTTCAATCATTGGAATATTCTAGGAATATTCTACTGAATATAATGGGTTTGATTCACACAAGGAACCAATTTTATTCTCTCTTGGACATTATTGGCCAATCGGAGAGTGCCACTTGGCACTCTCTAGTTGGACCATCTATATGCACAATCTCCAAGTCCTGTGTCATCATTCTGCCACATCACTTCCCAGCCATTTCCACATCAGCGTACAGATGTTGATTGTACCTATCACTTTCCACGTTATCATACAGATTCCATTATATCAGTACGAATGACACATGGCACATTTTTATTAGTCAACATGGGTAATTGAAAATGAAAAAAATGAGTGGCAAGTGGCAACCTCCCATATTACCACCTTATCTTGTTGATCCCATCATGACATCCTCCTATCAATTTTATGGATGGCCATGTGGGATCCTGTGGAACTACCCCATGGAAACCCCACCCTCATTTTTCCTATTTTTTTTTAAGATAACATTCTCATACAACTTCTGCAGGCTCACGTGGCACCCCTATTTTGCCTATTTTTTTCCAAACATTAAACAGTGATAACATTCTCATATGATGCTCATTTGAGGAAATTTTTGTGTCGTTGGAAATATAGCGTCGAACTCTACGAAATGGAGTCATTTTAAAAAGAATTTTAGAAAATAAATTTTTGAGCATTTTTGGATCCTCCTCGATCTCCTTGAGCATTCAGGATTTTCTTGGATCAATAAATTTCACCACTCTACTATATGTGGCTTGATAAGGATTGAACTATTGAATATATTAGTTCTAACTAACGATCCCATATATCCATATCCTATTAATGATTGGAAATGGTTTACAATTCTTATATTTGTATTATGCTCAATGCATTTCCTTGGCATACATCAAATTGTAGTTAAAAACCATTGTCTTATCACTCCTCTTGATCCATATTCATGAATTTTGGGGCTTGAAACCCAACTAAGGAATATTCAGGAAATCCCATTGGTGTGGCACAATAAAAAAATTCAATGAATTGTTTGAGATATTTCTTAAGGCTTCTTATACAAAGATTCTCCCTATCACATCTGCATCAATATTCCCTCCACTATATCATTTGAAGAGACCAATAGTCCTTGTGGTTGTGTTGAGTAGCAAGTTTAATGCTATTTGGAAGGAATTGGTTCATTGGGGATTTGTTTAGGAAATTATATTTTTTTTTTCTCTTTCCCATAATATTTTTCCTCATAATGCAGTTTATACCAACAACCTATCCTTGGTAAGAAACAAAACCCTTGTTATGAATCACATTTTCCACAATTGTTATATCCAAACACATTTTCTTCAGACGGAGTATCCTTTGAGGAACCTTTCCTGTCTATTTATTCTCACAAACTTGCCTCATTTTTTGTCTTTTCACAAGTCAACATGTGATGCATGGTTCTCCTTTCTTATCTCCAACTCATTCCAATTGCTCAACTAACTACATGATGTGAAAAAAATGGATTAATTTTTCATCTCAACAAGAATCACAAGAGCCCACCATAACTTAGAATTCATCTATGACATGTGAAGAGATGGTAATTATACCTACTAAGGGTTTTCCACACAATGAAGGCATAACAAACCTATGATATCAATGAGGGAACCCATTTCCCTATATCGATATACCCATAGTTCCTCTATTACATTTTACTCTTATATGCATATGGAATCTTCAACATCAATCAACTCTTTAGCTACATAATTATTCAATGAAGTCTATAGTATACCCCTTTATTTCTCAAATTCTCCATTATTTTCATGACATATCTAGATAATATTTTTCACATGCCTATTTTCATAATTAAATATCTCTCTCCACATGCATAGAAGCCCTGTTCTAGTACAACATTGCAACTTTGAGAGAACCCTGTTTTCAACAATTACAACCACAAGTCACTAAACATGGGCAACTCCCCATCACAAAAGTTACATCAACCACTAAATTTACAACAATAATACAAATCTCCATATAGCTCCAACACTTCTTACGGATCAACACTCAACATTAGTCACTATATAGCTCCAACTCTTCTTATAGATCAACACTTAACATTGATGGTTGTTTCTTGCAACATTTTTCCTATGCTAGATCCATTCCAAAAGACATAGTCTAACTCTTTTCTGCGATATTATATTTTTAATTATGCCTGAAATCTCTTGAATAGTGAGAAATTGTTCGATTTGCATATTCGAGTGGCTAAGTCTATATAATCCTAGTTTTCAAGGATTTTTTTAAGATGTCTAATCCATTTATGCATTCAAAAAAAAATTTAAAAACCACAAATTTTAACTTCTCACCAAACATTCCTCGTTCCAAAATGAAAAGCAAAGCATTGACACTTCTAATTTAAAATTGAGACGATTTCATATGCCAAATGACACACATCTCAAAGACCATGCCTTTTCATAAGGGTGCACTACTCCATAAGCACTAGGCCTAATACCCTAGGTTACTCACGATATGTAAGAAAATAAAGACACGTTTACATAGACTCCATGGAAATTATATTGGTTAATTTTGACTTTGCGAAAAACTCTTTGTAATATGCGTTTGTCTAATTAATGAAAAAACGCGATCTTGGTCCCAATCCTTGCGGACTTTAATCGAATCTCTATCTTGATAATATCAATATTTAATTGAATGGATGGGAGACTTCCGATTATGTGAAGAGGCAGAGCCATGACTAATCTTGTAGCAATTAGCTTTGACATGTCTAAGCTTTACTTGATTTACTTTATCCATGACTTGACTTCACGTAGCAAATTACGACTGGTGAATAAAAGGAGACGCCCCAAAAGGTTTTATTTAAGCTGAAAGGTTGCTTCTCCCAAGTCGGTGTAGGATCAATTAAAGCAGGCCGGCATTACCAGATAAGATCGACGTTGACGTTACATAACCTCACATCACAAAGAACATTTTAGTTGAGAACACGTGACCAGTGTGACATCCTTTTTAGCTGCGAACACAAGACCACGGTGAGATCGTTTTTAATCTAACCAATGCCTGGTTGCACTTTCTTGTTTCAAGTGAGCATATTCGTGGCTTCACTTGTACAAGTGAGACCAAGCTGCTCCATAATCACTTTGGACACGATGTTGGCGCAGGAACCACCATCAATTAAGCTACTTTTTCCATGATTCTGATAGAAACATAGGAGGGAGGGTACCTAGGCTTAGGTAGGGTAGTCCCTAGCACATTTACCTCATTTTCAAAATGTTGATCCTCAAAATCAGCAACATTTTTGGATTGCATCTAGTTATAATTATTGAGTACACAAACATTTCTTCTCTTCAGGTTTATGTCCTAATTGATGAAGAAGAAAAGGGTTATATGTCTCTAGTATTATATGCTAGTAGGAAGTTTGATGATTGCTATAGAGAAATGGTTAGCATTTCACATGTAGTTGGTGTTTTCACTAGACACATGGCAAAACAAGGTGAAGAACATGGAAATAGATGCCTCAAACATAGAAGCACAAGTATCACCTACAGTGGTTGTAGTGATTTGGTATGTGGTTATGATTGAGTGAATGGTGCATGCATGTTCACCTACATGCACATTGTTCATATAACTATGTGATCTATTCGTGATCAGTCTGTGTAAGGAGTGATAGATGTTATATATACGAGAATACCCATAAAGGTGTGAGTGCAATGTGTAGTGAGTGTGTGAAAGCAAAAAGCAATACCAAGATATTGTGTGTATGAGAAGAGAGGATGATTGTAATTCTCCCTTGAATAAAAAAATATTAATTAATATTGTCTTGGTTTTTTCCCTATTTATATTATACTCTATTTTGCTTGCCTAAAACTTTTGTCGTTTACCTAGAAAAACATTCAAAATTGAATCTTTTAAAAAAAGAGTCAATCTTGAGGAACAATGATATCTCTTTGTGATTTATCTAAAAAAACATTCCAAATTGAATCTTAAAAAGAAAGAAGTCAATCTTGAGGTAAATGCACTTTATCTTATGGGTATCCACAAAAATTACACCAATTTTGAAATTGTAACTTCTAAAGTTAATGCCAAGCACTTTATTAAAAAAAAACTAAATTAACCTTATTGTATAATTAGAATATAAAGTATTAATCTCATACTAGCCCCATGATATAATCCTACTCCCACAACTACTCCTCCAATGTTGAAGGCTGGCATAACCATCTCAAAAATAAAATATTGAAAATAATCCATAAGTTCACCTATAACTACTGCTCCAATGTTAAAGGCTGACATAACCATCTCAAAAATAAAAATTAAAAATTAAAAAAATAAAATATTGAAAATAATCCATAAATTGAATTATAAGTAAATGAAAAATTAAAAGCTATACAAACATATTAACAGTGCTAGAAATATACTATATGGGTTTGTATGAACATAATAAACATTAAATTCTATAGTAGTTTGTTCTTCGTGGAATCAGTTAATTTGAATTTTAATATTGAAATTAAGTATTTAAATCTAATCCCCTATTTGAATTAGTTACTTTCATAAAAATGAGATATTTTTTATAAACATAATAAACATTAAATTCCATAGTAGTTTGTTCTCCATGGAATTAGTTAATTTGAATTTTAATATTGAAATTAAGTATTTAAATCTAATCCTTATTTGAATTAGTTACTCTCATAAAAATGGGATATTTTCTTATTGTAATAATTTTATATTAAATAATATAAAAGTAAAAATAAGTAATTTAATAGAGAGTATATTATAAAGAGAATAAAACTCTTTCACATTTGGTTCATTTTACTTATTATAATGAGTCAATTAATTTTTTATTTTGAGTTTTAATCCTTAACTTAATAACAATAAAGAATATTTGAAAATTCTTCATTTAGGAATTCATAGATTTATGGATGAAAAATCTTGTATTAAAAGATTTTTTAGTGTGATTTTATCTAGTGTGATTTTACATTATGATTATATTTTTATTTTTTTATCATTATATTTTTATTTCTTTATCATTATGATTATATTTTTATTTTATAAATTTATTGATAATAAATCTTATATCAATAGATTTTCTAATGTGACTTTACCATTATATTTTTATTTATTGACATTCGGATGGGGTGAAAAATGGCAAGAGAGGGGAGACAGGTGGCAAGAGCAGCCGGTGGGGGGAGTTAATACTCCAAGCCATCGCCTGCGACGATATTAATTCCCCATGGAATAGACCATAGGGGATATTAATTCAGTGCACTTGTGTAAGCCCAAGGAGGAGTGCTCCAGCTAGGCCACTGGTACTAGAGGCTTGAACCTGTCCCATCAGCCTTCAATGGCGAAGGGAGGGACCTCAATGGATCTCAACGACATAAAATCGAACTAAGGTGCCTGTTCCTACCCGATGTTTGCTAACTACTGCCTCTGTTATGTGCTTCTTGGCCCTTCTAGCCTCTTCGCTCATCTTCAAAGCGACCTCTGCATTTCCTCAGACCAACATTGCTCTCACTCCCTGGTTCCCACCAAGCCTCGAGACAGAGGCAAGCCAAGGCATTCCACAAGGAACAAAAATGCTTTCACTCGAGATAATCGGCTCACAGCTTCTCAGAGAGCCTTGATAGTTCATTTCAGCCAACCCTGCATACCCTCCAGCAAAGCTCAATCCACCTTGCGTATTCCAAAAGAGAAAAACCTACCCACCTCACCCCAAACTCAAGCTCTCCTTCCCCTACACATCACCAAACCCGAAACCCCGTTCTCGACCAAGCTCTCTCCTCAACCATCCCAGCTCGCTTCGGCTCTCCCTAACACAGTCAAGGAGGAAGCACCTCTGTCACCCCAGTATTCAGGCATGAAGGTGGAAGAAATTGAGTCACCTCCTCACCTTGGCCTGAGCCTTGTTCATTTGCATCAGTCCCCTGCAACACTCAACCCCTCCACCTCTCGAGACTTTCATCCTCGCTGGTGGGAAGGGGGTTGCATTGTGGAGGAGGAGATGCCCCCAAGTTGGTAGCTATCAAAAGAAGGAGAAGACATAGACGAGGCTGACGCTGAAGAAGACAACGATGGTGCTGAAGACATAGGCGAGGCTGGTGCTGACAAAGGCAATGACAGTGTTGAAGACACAGGAAAGATCGTTGAAGAAGGAAATGACGGGGCTGATGATGGCTCAAACCACACGTTTCATCTCGCAGCGGAGCACTTGGAGCTTCTGTTTGACATCCGACAATGGCAGGACGAGCAAGAGTACGACCAAACAACCATCCATCAACGTTTAGATCTGTTGTTTGAAGCACTCTTAGATGCCCCTTCTCAAACTCAATGCCCCACCTACAAGCAGAAGTTCGTCCCGCCCTGCATTGTTTATGGATGTCCAGGTTCACCAAAAGCTTGGCGTAGCCTACCCCTATCTCTAGTTCATCTCAATTCTCATTTTCAGAATGAATAGTGATTTTATTTTTACTCTTTTTGACAGTTTTGTAACCATCATAGAAATGGCGACTTTGGAATAAGTCTGCCTTAGGCTATTTATCGGAAAATTCTTCCTTAGGCTAGCTACGGGGAAAGAATCTCCTACTAAAACTTTCAATTTTTGCTCCAGTTTTTGTAATTTGAAATACTGCAACTATGGTCATACCACCGTTTGGAGCCATCTGTTCTGGTTTCCCTTATGTGATGGAATAGGTGACTTCCAAACGACACACACATGTACACACATGCTGATATAATACAAGGATCTATTTTTTATTTAAAAACAAAATATTTTTATTTATTGAATAATTTTATTAATATGAAAAAATTAACTTTTCGATATGTGGTGCATAGTAACTCTATTTTCAATCGATTTCAGTTTTATGACTACTTTACTTTGTATTTAATCGTTTGCGTGATTCCTTTCCATTTAGCCATTACGTCATGACTAGAATCAAATTTTATGATTGCATTCCATAGCACGAATAAGTAGATAAAATATTTTTAATAAAATCTTTGATCTAAAATTTTATACTCTATGATAATATCAACCCCGTAGCTACTCTCTTAATTAGCACATATTCTTTTTAGTCTTAGTAATATTCTAGATACACATTCACTCACCATAGTGCATGCCACCCGTGGCATCATGATGGGCTGCTTGCATTTTTTATTACAATCCCTGATTTTGTTAGCCTACACGTCATGTTCACTTTTTGTTATTATCATGTTGATGTAAACCACTATTTTATGGTCATTTGATATTAATCATCCTCCCTTAGCACTATCTTTTCATGGCTTTGGGTTTTATGATGAGCCTCTTAGTAGGTTCTATGGTGAGTTTCCTCTTACTTTTCGTTCTTATTCACAAATATAATTTGTTCATAGTACATCATTTCACTTTGCTCTTGTAGCTTAGGTTTTCAATCCTCTTAGTAATTTTTGCCATGCGTATCCATCCTTTTTAAAAAAATATCTACTTCTTTCATTTATATTAGATAAAAAAGAATTGGCTTCATCATGGTTTTATTTATTTCCACATACAATGTGTTATAACTATTTTTTTATCTTCTACATTGCATTAAATCTCACATTGTATTAACTTCCACATTGCATTGTGTCAATGCTCTATTACTAATTGAGGATTAATTGTCCCCCTTCATCTATTTATCTAGTGCCTATAAATAGTACATCTAAAGCAACATGGTGTCTATTTAACTCTCCCTCTTATGCCTTTTGGACCAATCCTCATTGCAACACCTAATGCCTCAATCTGTCATGCGTAAGAACAATAGAAACCAATTATTGGTTTGCTTATTTCATTGAGTTTGTTTTCCCTAGAATCACTTTATACTTTTCCATAAACAAATTGGGCATCAATTGAGTGCCATGTCCAATTTAAACATCAACATAGTCAACATGATTTGTGACTCCAAATGCTTATCTTTCATTGCCTTTAGATCTATCATATGCATCACCCCTGTGTAGTGATGTTGCACCATATTTCATAAATCTATATTATTTGGTTGACCTTGAAGGTGGATCTGAGTGGTTAAATACACCATTTTATTCTCCACTACCACACACTAACTCTACCAAGGATAGAGATGCAACATCATTAGTTTATAGTTCAATGCGAGAAACACACACCTCTGGTGACATGATCCTTTATTTAAAATATTGGTTCTTGAGATTGGTGCTCCCTCCTGA
>CBVK0101568336.1:0-11397 GCA_900067695.1 Picea abies | reverse complement strand
CAAATAGTGAAAAGATGTGTACTCTGTTACATGCTCCCTTCCGGTGAGGTTGAAAGAGCATAGTGCAGATATACTTCACAACCGTGTGACTAAACCCGCTCTTGCGGAACATTCTTGTAATAGAAGTCACCATATCGAGTTTTCAATGTTCTATTCCTGAGGGATCCAGGCTAACCCAACAAACTTACCAAGATCAACTGTGAGCAAATGAACCCGATCGAGGCCAACCTTGGGTTCATGGAAACAGGGAAGTAAGACTGTCCGTGAAATGGAACTGTTTTTACCAAGCCGGTAAGGGATAGACCCTGCATACAGAAGGGGAAAACTTCATATAAGATGCAGGCAGAATTCAAATCTTCCTCAGGCACACAATAACCAGTCAACAAAAATCTATATGTCCTTGCTCTTCAAAATGACAGAATATGGAGGTCCCTACTTTTCAAAATGACAGAATATGGAGGGCCAAACATTTAATCAAGTCATTAACCCAGAACAACCATACTCCTTTAAGAATCATTAACATGTCACTTATAGGAATTGAATCTGATAGGAAGATTAACAACCAATCCTCCCAACTACCTAGACTAGACTCAATTTCCTCCACACACATTATGCCCAACACACTACAAACTATCTAACAAATGGTAAAAAGGAAGAAACACACTATGCTATCTAAAGTTTGACCATGCAACGTGGCTTTAACAAGTGGTAAAAGGGAAAAAACACACTATGCTATCTATCATTTGACTATGCAATCTTAGTGGCTCACTTTGTTCCCCATAGTCAAACAATCTGTCCATTGCTTAGCTGGTAAAAAGGTAGAGTGAACACTCTTCCAGGTATCACCAATTTTAATGACTAATGAATATCTTTTGTCATGCAAAAAAGTTAATGTTTGAAATCCTAGCCTTTCATTTATTGTGATAACCAATAATATTGGGAGCATAAGAAATCATCTCCATTAAAGGTCATTGATTCAGGCCATTTCCAATAGGTGTAAGACTATGGACATAATCACAATGAATTTGAACCAATACTAAAGACTATGAAAATATGGCCTCCAATCCAAAACAAAAATGAATTTCTAATCCTATTGGGTTTCTCGTGGTCAAAGAGAACTTGGTTTGGGTATCAATATAGAAGAGGAAAAGTAATTATTCCACCATGAACTTGATTTGCATATAGCAGTAAAAGAAAACAACTTATATCCAAATCATCATTCTAAAGAATATAATTAATGTTCATGTGGCACTAAAAAGTTATAAGAAAATGGGAGAGTAGACATTGAGTGCTCTCTATTAAAAAATGAAATAGAGTACATATAAATACAACAAGCTTTGTGACAAGCCACCTTGATCGCACAATCACAGATTATGTCAGTTCCTCACACCATTCTAGGAAGCATCTAGTTGGAGAGAATCTCTCACATCCAATTAGTTCCAACAACCTCGTACAAACTAGGAATAGACTCTTTAAGTAGCTACCAACTCTATCTAATAATGACCAATAAGCATTACAACCACATACATGATCACACTAAGACAAGTAGGAGTTACATAGTCCAGCACTTCACATTAACGTCTATTAGTCTTAATATCTAGTAGTTGAAGTCTTCATCAACATCTTTTCCTCTGCATCGAATGCTCCACTATGCATCGAAGAACTTCTTGATCATCAAAGTCTATATCTGGTCGATCCTCGCACTTTCTGGAAGCTTAACACTTGATATATATAAAATATACATTATTATTTCTCTTATTAAAATGTACAATGTCTATAAATACATGTAAATGAGTAAAGTCACCTTACATTAAAAATATGATTATTACATTAATCATTTAATTAGTAATTATTGAACATTGTAATATACATAAAGTATATTACAAGTCATCTGTCCTTCAAATGCTTCGTCCTCGAAGCATTGCTATTTTTTTATGGCTAGATTTTTTTTGGATTCTTCATTAGAATTTTTTGAATATCCATCACCCTCCTTTTCACACATATAGAATTGTTTTCTCTTGCATGTGCAAAAACTATAATCAATGTTGGGACCTTGATTTTTCCTGTACTTGAGTTTCTATTCTGTCATTTCATAGCTATTAAAAGGAGCGAAAACCACTCTGTTACGTTGTTTCTTTTGATGAGTGTCCCACACAGGCAAGTCCTCTCTCAGGGCCTAGACAATTCTTGGAAGCCACACTATATTTGTAGAACACCTACCATTTTCAAAAGAACTACGGCTCACCATAGATTGTTCCTCCAAGATAGGAAAGGGAGGGAGTATCTTCCATTGAATGTTTCCTTCTCTTAAATCATACATGCTCACATCATACATTTTGTGGCCTTTTTCATCAATCAGAGTGAAGGAATGTACACGCTCATCATTGTCATCACACAAGGATTTTTCATCGATTGTGAGGAAGTTCAATACAAGGGGTTTGAGTTCCACTACTCTTGGTTACTAATTCTAATCACACTATCATCGTGGAGAGAACCAGATGAAAGTCAATTTTTGGAAGTGAAGGAGAAGCCTTTCTTAGTTGCCTGGTATCAAAACCTTTGGTACACGACGCATAAGGCACACCAGATTGATAGTCATGTCGCATTCTATATTTACAGGGAAACTATTAGGGATTACGTAGAGAGGACCCAAAACATACCACCATAGGTGCTTGGGGCATACAAGGAAGTGGCACACTTCAAGGTAGGGAATCACCACATGTAAATGAAAGCAAAGAAGGGCCCAGATCAACAGTGGTTTCCAACCCAATACAGATTGACAGAAGAGAGGATGAGCCACATTATGATGGTCAATTGGGACGATGAGTGGAAGATTCCACCAGTAGAGACAGGGTCATTAGAGAAGCAACAACCAAAAATACACGAGGTCGATGAGGATGAAGAAGAAGGAGAAGATCAGGACAGGGGAAAGGGCCCATAGGAAATAACTCAATGCACAACACCGCGTAATGATAGGAAGAGAAAGGAGTCAGATACAAGGAGACCCAGAAAACAATGGTTGAAGCGCAAAGTCGTTAAGGAAGTGGCTATCCAGGCCTTGACCGAGGACGATTTGGAGAAGATAGGTGACCAGGTAAAATAAGTCATCGATGATGTGTTTCATCACGCAAGATGCCAACAAGAAGAGATGAACAGATGCATGCTAGAACAAATGGTAGAATTGCAACAACTATTAAAAGAAAAAAAACACAGTTTCATGGCGACAGATAGAGGAGGAATCAATAACAATCACTACCAAGACTAAAGAAGCAAGGCCAACAATCTCGCAGTCCTTATCAGTGGTAGGATAATGAAGGTTGATTACAATAATGACAGGGGCAATCGAGTTCCCCATTACAAAAATGCAAGAACGGGCCAAGGCACTAGGTCACATTGACTAGTGCTATCAAAAATTCCAATGGAGGTATTAAAGGAATTATAGATTAGCACAATGTAAGAGATGAACGTGTGCGCAAAGAAGACATCCAGCAAATTAGTGAAGGTTATGACAGAAAATGTCGCATTAGAGGCAGAATACAACAAATTTAAACAGGAGGCCTCTTCGAAACTACGTGACTCTATAATATTACAAAGGTGTCTCTTGTTGTGAACTAATGACAAGCGACATGTTACTAGTTGTCCCATAGATGACCACTGACACCCCTTAAAAAAAATTGAACCTTGAGCTAAGGGTTGCGTCTTGGCTTACATCTTCTGCTATGTTCCTCTCTTACTTTTTTGTTCCTCTCTTACTCTTTGCCCCTTTCTCCTTTATCCTCCTCGGCTCTTCAACCAATATAGGAAACATCACTGCAACTGATGTAGATGGAGAAGCAACTTTGAAATTTGGCATCACATATTTGTAAATGATTATTCTTCTTCATTCTCAATATTTTTCTTCTGTATATAGATTCTTGGAAGAGGCTTGAAAGAGATTTTAGATATTCTAAAGACCAATGGAAACTCGAATGAAGTGATTTTTGAGGCTCATGCCATGAAGAACCAACTAATCCCTTGCTTGCCTCTTCAAAACCTTGTGAATATAGAATATTACAGAGGGTGTCGCTTGTTATGAACTGATGACAAGAGACATGTTGTTGTTTTTCTGATAGATGACCAACGACACCCCTCAAAAATTATCTGAAACTTGAGCTAAGGGTTTTGTCTTGGCTTGCATCTTCTATTGTGTTCCTCTCTAACTATGTAGTGTGTAAATTAAGAATATAACACCTTCATGAGACCTTCTTCTCATCAAGGTGCTTGGCTTGCAAGTGCTAGGTTGCAATTCTTGTTTCTACTCTCGAGAGATAATCATGTAGCTAGAAATATTTATTCATTTCCAACAACCAGGCCTAGACCTCTTCTCCCTTCCTCTTCTCACCATTGAAATTTGATGGCTAGATTTTCTTGAGTTCAACTTGCAAGATGTTTTCATGAGGCCTTCTCCTATACCTTATGACAGGGGACACACTTTGGATGCTCTGAATTCCTGAAATTGCATGAGCTCTCCTAATGGATTTCTCTGGGGAATGATGATGCCTAGTCATAATCCTTGATTTTATTTCATTCTCATGATCATCCCTTCTTCTATAGGACATGGATGTTGTCACTTCTTTAGCACTAGATGCTTTCTTTGTGCCAAAGTCTTTATTGGATTGCCTCTGTAACATGTTAAAACTATGAAGTATATCTTCCTAATATTTCATAATCTTCTCATTATTTACCCTATGGCTATACACTTATACATGTAGGATTCTCATATTTATACGCGCATACTTTCCTCTTCTTCTAGTAGATTATGTCTTAGCATTTCCCATGATGACATGTAGCTCTTTGACCTCCTCCTCATGGTTCCCTATTCCAAGATCTATCACTTATGCTCAAATAAAAGAATCTACATCTTCTGCAATCATTTCCTTTCCACAAAGATCTCTATCTCATAATAACTCTTCAGTTTCTTCCTCATCATCTACTTCATCCTTTTGTCTCCATCCATCTCTTCAACCTTTGGCAAGATCCATTGGCCATGATCCATATACTGTTCAATGTTTAGATTGTGGCAAATTGGTTACGTTATCTATTCTTTCTACATTCAAAGAAGAAGACCAGTTACAATTTGAACATAGCCATCATAATCTTCCACCCACAAACTCTATAGCCAAAGAACCTTGTCCTCATCCACAATGTTCTGACTTTCCTTTTCCACATGAACCACATATTCGTGTTACAAAATGTATTCCATGTACAGAAATAAATAGAAGGTGCCAAGTAGTTATACCTTCAGATCTTAGACAACCATCTAGACCAGAAATTGAAAAATTCCTTGGTCTAATGTATCGATGCAAAAAGCAGAGAATAAATTCATAATGGATGAAAGCTATGTTAAATTGGGATCTTTTTACTCATTCAAGCTCAGAAAGATTTTCCTTAAATACTTCACAAAAGGAGAAAATTGATATATCAAAAGAATGGCAAAGTTATATGAATAAAAGGGATATGTTCATTTCCTTTTATGAATGGAAGAGGTTTTCAAATTTATTGAAGCCCAGAAACTTCTCAAAATCTTTTGTCAAACCATGCTCAACAAAACCAATATGTTGTTCTGTCCAAACCATCTCTATCTCAGAACTAGGAAAAGAGATAGGTAAACTCAAAAAGTCTATCAAAGATCAAGAGAATAGAATAGAACAAAAGGAAGAGCAGATGGTTTCTATACAACACCAGAAGTACCATGTCATCATGTATTTAAAAATCCAAGGAATGCATTTTCGACTAAAAACTCTGCTAGACACAAGATCTTATCTCAATCTCTTAAATAAAGAGATTATTCCTATACAGTTTTGGCAAAGGACTCAAACAAGTGTTGTTGGGTTGGGAAATATTCCAACAAAAATCTCTTTTGAAGTTCCTCAAGCTACCCTTTGCTTCAAACATTTTTGTCTGTACTTAAGATTTATGCTAGCTGATTTTCCTATAGCTTGCATCTTGGGAACACCATTTTTGGCAACAGTTGAACCTCATGGAACTACTATGGTGGCCAAAAACAAGCCTGGTTACTTCATCAACATTCCTTCTACTTCTGAGAATAAAAGGATAGCTATAAAAATTCCTTTTGTATCTACTCCCAGGGAATCAAATATGGTAAAAACCATAGCGAATAAAATCCTAAAAATAGAAGAATTAAAGGGAAAACAAGCCCATATCAGGATTAGAGAACAGTTAAAACAAAGACAAATTCAACAATTTTTTTTTTTGTTGAAACAAGAATTTATTGATCAAGTATGTTCATAAAATCCCACAGCCTTATGGAAGAAGAAAAAGCATGAGGTCTCACTCCCCTACAAAGAAGAATATCAAGGAAACCCTTGTAAGAGTAGAGCTATCCCTATGAATGTTGAATATCAAAGACTATGTGCAAAACAAATCAAGGGCCTCCTTAAAAAAGGGCTTATCAGATAATCCACCAGTCCCTGGAACTGTTATGGATTCTATATAAATAAACATTCTGAACAAGTTAGAGGTGTCCCAAGGTTAGTAATAAATTATAAGCCTTTAAATAAGGTTTTGGCTGATGACACATACCCCATTCCAAATAAGACTAGCCTGGTTACTAGAATTGTTGGATCCAAAATATTTTCAAAATTTGATCTAAAGTCGGGATATTGCCAAGTAGCTGTTAAATAAGAGGATAAATTTAAAACAACTTTTAGTATACCAACAAAACATTACAAATGGAATGTTATGCCATTTGGCCTAAAAAATGCACCAGCTAAATTCCAGAAAGTCATGGACGAGACTTTAAAGTCCTATTTTGACTGGCTCATTGTATATATTGATGATATACTTGTCTTCTCTTCTTCTATAGATCAACATTTCAAACATTTGAAAATTTTTATGCAAATAATCAAACAAGAAGGCCTAGTTTTTGCGAGAAAGAAACTTGAATTATTCCAAACATAAATCAAGTAACTAGGCCATACTATTAAAAATGGAGAACTTACTCTGCAGACACATGCAATTGAATTTGTTGATAAATTTCCTGACAAAATAACTGATAAAGTCCAGTTGCAAAGATTGTTTGGTAGTCTGAACTACATTAGTCACTTCTACAAAGGATGTGCCCAAGACAGAAAATTGCTAAATGACAGGTTAAAGAAAGACCCCAGCCATTGGACTGAAGAACATTCTCAACCAGTCAGGAATATTAAAGCCAAGGTTAAAAATCTTCCTATTTTATATATTTTTGATGATGACCTCCCTAAAATAGTAGAAACAGATGCCAACAATATTTGATGGGGAGCAGTCCTCAAACAAGTCAGACAACAAGGGAATAGAAAAAAGGAAGAAATTATACAATTTGCTTCAGGCCTTTGGCAAGCAACTGAAAAGAACTATTCAGCCTTAGATAGAGAAACAAAAGCATCCTTAAATGCCATCCACAAATTCGAAATATTTCTTATTTATAAGAATTTTCTTTTAAAAATCGATGCTGCTGCTATGAATAAGGTATTGAATAAAGAAATTAAATCTCCAAGCAATGCTAAGTTTGCTAGATGGCAAGCATTATTTATCAATTTTGATTCTTCGGTTGAACATATCAAGGGATCTACAAACTTTATCCCAAATTTCTTAAGTAGAGATCCTTTGCAGGCTTCTTTTATGGTTATCTCCGTGCAATTCAGAAATGGTGTTGAAGTATTAGTGAATGTTCCTGATACTCTAAATTGGGAAACATATGAGTCTGAATGGAGGCATCACTGGGAATTAAGGAGTACCAAGTTGTTGAACCAAACAAGCCAAATTATCTTTCACAATTTAGTCCCACAAATCTGAACCAGAAGGATTTTAAATCTGCTTGCACCAATTCTTGCTCGAACAACTCAAAAGGCAATAGAAGCATAAGAAGCCCTAACTCACAAGTTTCATGATATTGATCTTATCTGGGAAATCTAGGATAATTTGGGAAATAATCAACAATATTTTTGTCTCACTAGACAAAGATTGCTATTTCATTGGCCAGAAAGGAATCCAAAAATTCTTTCCCCGGAAACTGATTATAACTATCCAAGCTATAAAGAACTGTGGTGGAATTTTATTTTACAAGAGGACTTTTTAAGTCTGGTTAAATTAGGCAATATTAACACAGCCACAACTGGAAGGCCACCACTTTGGTTGGCAGATTGGTGGAAGGATTTTGTCTTAAATAAAGGAGCCATAGACCCAAGAATTTTGAACACTCTAGCTTGAGTCGTATCTCCTTTACAGTCTATCCAGAATCTTTTTGAATTTGGGCCCAATGAAGGAGAAATGCTTTTTCATTTCATACTTAATCATTTTCAATGGCTTGTTAAAGTTAAAACTGTTATTCAATTGATGAATGGCCAACCTTTCGTCATAAGGAATATTTATACAAATATGTGGGACATACATACTTATAAAGAAAGGTTTACATTTCATATCAAGAATGATTAAAATATTTTCATGTCTTATTGGCCGACAGTGGTGCCAATCGGTTTTTGTGGATGGGCGTTACCAATCTCCACAGTGTACTTTAAGTCTTATTCTCCGACAGTGGTGCCAATCGATTTTCGTGGGTAGACGTGACAAACCTCCACTATGTAATGAATAATGGAAGGCATCTTGGAAACTTGGAGCACTTCTCCAACTTTTGGTGTGGCTTGACCTACATTTCCAAGATAAATTACAAATTTAATTTGATTACACCTTTATAATAAAAAAATTAGTTGATTTGGACTTTTTGATAAATTTGAAAATACCATAAATATATAAATATAAAATTTGATTGGTCTTTGAAAGTAAACCAATAATCTTAAATCTACTCGGTCTCTCAATTAGCAAGAGCCCTTCACAAATAAATAATTAACGAGAAAGAATGCTCAATGTTTAGACAAACCACTTGCAATTAACTACGTTCATGCAAATATTCTAAAAGGAATAATAGCACACCTGGTTCTAAACACAATCTGATGAGATATACAAGATGAGGATGACAGTTAAGTCTAAGAAGCACAGATAATTCTTGTTTGAATAAATTGGGATCTAAATCTGTGGCTCTTTTGACGACGCCCATTCTATCGCTTGGTAAATTGGCACGATACACAAATCCAGAGAGGCCCTGTCCAACTTTAGTTGTGAAGTTGTTAGTGGTGTTGGCCAGTTCCTCCATTTTGTAGGTGCATATGTCTATGCCCTCCTCCAAAGAGTTTAGTTCCTCCACTGTGTGTGTGCGTATGTCTTTAATGCCCACCTCCAAAATGTTCCCACTAGGGTCTGCAACTTGTCCAGTTGTGTACACGCGTATGTCTATGCCCATCTCTAAATCGTTATCAGTATCATTGTGGGAGGCTTTCTTGAATGCCTTCAACACAACTATCAAAATAACTAGCGACACCACAATCGTAGCTATTGCAATTCCTATTTTTCGTAAGAGGTTCAGCCCACCATGAGCAACCCCGACGAAAGGGGTGATTGTTTCAGTCATAGGGGAAGAGGGGTGGGGGATTTGTGCAAATATCCTATTGATACTTTGGTTGGTGGACGCAGAGGTAGGGGTGAAGGTGGAAGGGGATTTGGAGGGGGAGGAAGAGGGTCTGAATGTCCTAGATGTCACATTAGAGGCGGAGCCAGGTCTGGATGTATTTTAGACGGAAGGGGAGGGAGAGGAGTTTGAAGGGTAGACAACGGAGAGGAAAGGGGAGGGATGGGACTTAGAAGGGTAGATGATGAGGGCAGTTAGTTGAAGGGGAGTGGATGAAGGGGGTAGTTGTGTCAGATTGGTATTTTGGGAGAGGGAGATGGAGGGTGATGAAGGGGGTAGTTGTTTGAATGTCATATTGATAATTTTAGAGATGGAGGGGGAATGGGGTTTTCCGGATGGTATGATATGGTAGAGGGAGGGGATTACATCCAAAGAGTGGGAGGGTTGTACGATTGGTATGTAATCGAAGGGGGATGATTTCCCTTGTAAGAGTGCAGGATGAGTGCAAGCCACGAACGAAAGCAACAAGATGATGCTCAGCAGCAGCCATAACAAAACATGCTGATCCATTCCATTGCCATACTTCTCTCTATGCAACACTTCTTTCCATCCTGTAGTTGAATATAATAATGTGACAGATAAGAGAACAATAATTGAGGGGAAATGCCGAGAAATTGGGTTGTTTTGGCACATTATGTGTCAAAACGGATGACTCTGACCACTGAGTCAAATTCACTATTAGAAATATGTTGACTATTGTGCTAGCACATCCGCTAACTCATGGTTGAGAATGTTGAAAGGTATTGGCTGAGAACGCCAAAAGATATCCACGCTCGAAAATGAAACGCTTGGTGGGTCAGCCAACCATCGAATATGAAACGTGCAGACAGCTGAGACACACAAATAGCTGAGGAGGAAGTTGAAGTAGTGCCTGTTAATAATCCAAACATGGAAATTATATGGTGCTACAATAATTTCTTAATATGATTAGGTAAATGTTAAAAAGTAAACAGGTTAACGGATGCATTCAAAAATACAAAGAAGTTATGAAGAGTAAATCACATTCATTGATTTGGGAAGATGACTAAGACTATGCCAGCATCTTCAATTGTTAGCCATCATATTAGAATTTTAGATTAAAAGGTCATTAATCGTTCCCATTGCCAATAGGTATACGCCTTTTGGAGTAATTATAAATTTCAATATGACATAGATTTTTCTAAAACAATTGCCATATGTCAAGGGTGTAGCAAATCTAATTGCAAAAATTATTACCCCTTCAAGCAAAATTTAAGGTCCCCTTTAACCGCTAAAACAAAATTAGGAATATGTTTGATTCAGTTAAAGTCTTTGTGGACTCCAGAGAGCGGAAAGGTTTATATCGATAAGACTGGTTGCTCCCTTTAGGTAAGGTTGAAAGAGCATAGTATAGATACCGTTCACAACCGTGTGACTAAATCCGCTCTTTCGGAGCCTTCTTGTAATACAAGTCCAAAATGTTATATTCCTGAGGGATCCAGGCTAAACCCACAATTATAGGAATATGTTTGACGCAGTGAAAGTCTGGGTGGACTCCAGACCACAGGAAGGTGTGTACCTTGTCACATGCTCATGTGGAAAAAACGTATATCGAATGCTCATGTGGGAAAAACATATAGTTTGGGCGGACTCTAGACGGTAAGCAATATACAGGTTGTTGTGCAACATTGTCAGATAACCTTGGTATACAAACTACCATATATTCAACGATGTATATATATATGTCTACTCTAGTATTCAATGATATATTCAACTGTGTATATATATGTCTATCGCTGATATATTCAACTATCTATCTATCTATCTATATATATATACATACATATATAAGATCGGAAGAGCACACGTCTGAACTCCAG
>CBVK0101568335.1:0-14117 GCA_900067695.1 Picea abies | reverse complement strand
GATATATTCAACGATGTATATATATGTCTATCTCAATATTGAATGTTATTCAACGATGTATATATATGTCTATCTCAACATTGAATGTTGAGCAGCAGGTTATATATTGTTAGTCAATTTCAAATAGTGAAAAGATGTGTACTCTGTTACATGCTCCCTTACGGTAAGGTTGAAAGAGCATAGTGCAGAGATACTTCACAACCGTGTGACTAAATCCCCTCTTGCGGAACATTCTTGTAATAGAAGTCACCATATCGATTTTTCAATGTTCTATTCCTCAGGGCTCCAGCCTAACCCCACACACTTACCAAGATCAACTGTGAGAAAATGAACCCGATCGAGGCCAACCTTGGGTTCATCAAAACAGGGAAGTAAGATTGTCCACGAAATGATTTGTTTTTACCCAGCTGGTAAGGGATAGACCTTGCATACAGAAGGGGAAAACTTCAGATAGGATGCAGGTAGTATACAAATATTACTCAGGCACACAATAACAAATCAACCAAAATCTATCCTTCCGTGCTCTTCAAAATGACAGAATATGGAGGTCCCTGCTTTTCAAAATGACATAATATGGAGGGCCAAACATTTAATCAAGGCATTAACCCAGAACAACCATACTCCTTTAAGAGTCATTAACATGTCACTTATAGGAATTGAATCTGATAGGGAGGTTAACAACCAATCCTCCCAACTACGTAGACTAGACCCAATTGACTCCACACACATTATGCCCAACACACTACGAACTATCTAACAAATGGTAAAAATGAAGAAACACACTATGCTATCTAAAGTTTGACCATGCAACCTTAGTGGCTTTAACAAGTGGTAAAAAGGAAAAAATACACTATGCTATCTATCGTTTGACTATGCAATCTTAGTGTCTCACTTAGTTCACCATAGTCAAACAATTTGTCCACTGCTTAGCTGGTAAAAAGGTGGAGTGAACACTCTTCCAGGTATCACCAATTTTAATGACTAATGAATATCTTTTGTCATGCAGAAAAGTTAATGTTTGAAATCCCAGCCTTTCATTTATTGTGATAACCAATAGTATTGGGAGCATAAGAAATCCTCTCCATTAAAAGGTCATTGATTCATGCCATTTCCAATATGTGTAATCCTATGGACATAATCACACTGAATTTGAACCAATACTAAAGAATATGAAAATATGGCCTACAATCCAACACAAAAATGAATTTCTAATCCTATTGGGTTTCTCGTGGTCAAGGAGAACTTGGTTTGGGTATCAGTATAGAACAGGAAAAGTAATTATTCTACCATGAACTTGATTTTCATATGGCAGTAAAAGAAAACAACCTATATCCAAATCATCATGCTAAAGAAAATAATTAATGTTCATGTGGCACTAAAAAATTATAAGAAAATGGGAGAGTAGACATTGAGTGCTCTCTATTAAAAAATGAAATAGAGTACATATAAATACAACAATCTTTGTGACAAACCACCTTGATCACACAATCATAGATTATGTCAATTCCTCAAACCATTCTAGGAAACATCTAGTTGGAGAGAATCTCTCACATCCAACTAGTTCCAACAACCTCCTACAAACTATGAATAGAATCTCTAAGTAGCTACCAACTCTATCTAATAATGAACAATAAGCATTACAACCACATACATGATCACACCTAAGACAAGTAGGAGTTACATAGTCCAACACTTCGCATTAACGTCTATTAGTCTTAATATCTGGTAGTTGAGCTCTTCATCAACATCTTTTCCTCTGCATCGAACGCTCCACTATGCATCGAAGAAATTCTTCATCATCAAAGTATATATCTGGTTGATCCTCGCACTTTCTGGAAACTTAATACTTGATATATATAAAATATATATTATTATTTCTCTTATTAAAATGTACAATGTCTATAAATACATTTAAATGAGTAAAGTCACTTTACATTAAAAATATGATTATTAAATTAATTATTTAATTAGTAATTATTGAACATTGTAATATACATAAAGTATATTACAAGTCAAATGTCCTTCAAATGCTTCATCCTCGAAGCATTGCTATTTTTTTATGGCTAGATTTTTTTTGGATTCTTCATTAGAATTTTTTGAATATCCATCGCCCTCCTTTTCACACATATAGAATTGTTTTCTCTTGTATGTGCAAAAACTATAATCAATGTTGGGACCTTGATTTTTCCTGTACTTGGGTTTCTATTTTTTCATTCCATAGCTAGCAAAAGGATCCAAAACCACTCTGTTACGTTGTTTCTTTCGATGAGCGTCCCACACAGCCAAGTCCTCTCTCGGGGCCTAGACGATTCTTGGAAGCGACACTATATTTGTAGAACACCCACCATTTTAAAAAGAACTATGGCTCACCATAGATTGTTCCTCCAAGATATGAAAGGGAGGGAGTATCTTCCATTTAATGTTTCCTTCTCTTAAATCATACATTTTGTGGCCTTTTTCATCAATCAGAGTGAAGGAATGTACACGCTCATCATTGTCATCACACAAGGATTTTTCATCGATTGTGAGGAAGTTCAATACAAGGGGTATGAGTTCCACTACTCCTGGTTACTAATTCTAATCACACTATCATCTTGGAGAGAACCAGATGACAATGAATTTTTGGAAGTCAAGAAGAAGCCTTTCTTAGTCGCTCGGTATCAGAACATTTGGTATATGATGCATAAGGCACACCAGATGGATAGTCATGTTGCATTCTATATTTACAAGGAAACTATTAGGGACTGCATAGAGAGGAACCAAAACATACCACCACAGGTGCTTGAGGCATACAAGGAAGTGGCACACTTCAAGGTAGGGCATCACCACATGTAAATGCAAGCAAACAAGGGCCCAGATCAACAGTGGTTTCCAACCCAATATAGATTGACAGAAGAGAGGATGAGCCATATTATGGTGGTCAATTGGGACGATGAGTGGAAGATTCCACCAGTAGAGACAGGGCCATCAGAGAAGCAACAATCGAAAATACACGAGGTCAATGAGGATGAAGAAGAAGGAGAAGATCAAAACAGGGGAAAGGACCCATAGGAAATAGCTCAACGGACAATACCATTTAATGATAGGAAGAGAAAGGAGTTAGATACAAGGAGACACAGAAAATAACGGTTGAAGCACAAATTCGTTAAGGAAGTGGCTATCCAGGTCTTGACTGAGGACGATTTGGAGAAGATAGGTGACCAGGAAAAATTAGTCATTGATGACATGTTTTATCACGCAAGATGCCAACAAGAAGAGATGAACAGATGCATGCCAGAACAAATGGCATAATTGCGGCAACTATTAAAAGAAAAAAACATTGTTTCATGGTGAGAGATAGAGGAGGAATCAACAACAATCAATACCAAGACTAGAGAAGCAGGGCCAACAATCTCTCAGTCCTTAGCAGTGGCAGGAGAATGAAGATTGATTATGATAATGACAGGGGCAATCGAGTTCCCCATGACAAAAATGCAAGAACGGGCCATGGCACTAGGTCACATTAACTTAGTGCTATAAAAAATTCCAATGGAGGTATTATAGGAATTACAGATTAACACAATGTAAGAGATGAATGTGTGTGCAGAGAAGAAATCCACTGAATTAGTGAAGGTTATGACATAAAATGTCGCATTAGAGGCAAAATATAACAAATTTAAATAGGAGGCCTCTTCAAAACTACGTGAATCTATAATGTTACAGAGGTGTCTCTTGTTCTGAACTAATGACAAGCGACATGTCACTAGTTGTCCCATAGATGACCAATGACACCCCTTAAAAAAAGTTTGAACCTTGAGCGAAGGGTTGCGTCTTGGCTTACATCTTCTGTTATGTTCCTCTCTTACTTTTATGTTCCTCTCTTACTCTTTGCCCCTTTCTCCTTTATCCTCCTCATCTCTTCAACCAATATAGGAAACATCACTGCAACTGATGTAGATAGAGAAGCAACTTTGAATTTTGGCAGTACATACTTGTAAATGATTATTCTTCTTCATTCTCAATATTTTTCTTCTTTATATAGATTCTTGGAAGAGGCTTGAAAGAGATTCTAGATATTCTAAAGACCAATGGAAACTCCAATGATGTGACTTTTAAGGCTCATACCACAAAAAACCAACTAATCCCTCGCTTGCCTCTTCAAAACTTTGTGGATAGAGAATATTACAGAGGGCATCGCTTGTTATGAACTGATGATAAGAGACATGTTGTTGTTTTTCCGATAGATGACCAATGACACCCCTAAAAAATTATCTGAAACTTGAGCTAAGGGTTTTGTCTTGGCTTGGATCTTCTATTGTGTTCCTCTCTGACTATGTAGTGTGGGAATTAAGAATATAACACCTTCATGAGACCTTCCTCTCATCAAGTTGCTTGGCTTGCAAGTGGTAGGTTGCAATTCTTGTTTCTACTCTCGAGAGATAATCATGTAGCTAGAAATATTTATTCATTTCCAACAACCAGGCCTAAACCTATTCTCCCTTCCTCTTCTCACCATTGAAATTTGGTGGTTAGATTTTCTTGAGTTCAACTTGAAAGATGTTTTCCTGAGGCCTTCTCCTCTACCTTATGATAGGGGACACACTTTGGATGCTCCCAATCCCTGAAATTGCATGCGCTCTCCTAATGGATTTCTCTGGGGAATGGTGATGGCTAGCCATAATCCTTGATTTTATTTCATTCTCATGATCATCCCTTCTTCTATGGGATATGTATGTTGTCACTTCTTTATCACTAGATGCTTTCTTTGTGCCAGAGTCTTTATTGGCTTGCCTCTGTAGCATGTTAAAACTGTGAAGTATCTCTTCCTAATATTTCATAATCTTCTCATTATTTTCCCTATGGCTATACACTTATACATGTAGGCTTCTCACATTTATAGGCTCATGCTTTCCTCTTCTTCCATTAGATTATGTCTTAGCATTTCTCATGATGACATGTATCTCTTTGACCTCCTCCTCATGGTTCCCTATTCCAAGATCTATCACTTATGCTCAAATAAAAGAATCTACATCTTCTGCAGTCATTTCCTTTCCACAAAGATCTCTATCCCGTAATAACTCTTTAGTTTCTTCCTCATCATCTACTTCATCCTTTTGTCTCCATCCATCTCTTCAAAATTTGGCAAGATCCATTGGCCATGATCCATATACTATTCAATGTTTATATTGTGGAAAATTGGTTATATTATCTACTCTTTCTACATTCAAAGAAGAAGACCAGTTACAATTTGAACATAGCCATCATAATCTTCCACCCACAAACTCTAACACAAAGGAGCCTTGTCCTCATCCACAATGTTCTGACTTTCCTTTTCCGCATGAACCACATATTCTTGTTATAAAATCCATTCCTTGTACATAATTAAATCTAATGTGCCAAGCAGTTATACCTTCAGATCTTAGACAGCCATCTAGACCAGAAATTGAAAATATCCTTGGTCTAATGTATGGATGGAAAAAGAAGAGAATAAATTCAGAATGGATGAAAGCTATGTTAAATTGGGATCTTTTTACTCATTCAAGCTCAGAAAGATTTGCTTTAAATACTTCACAAAAGGAGAAAACTGATCTATCAAAAGATCGGAAAAGTTATATGAATAAAAGGGATATGTTCATTTCCTTTTATGAATGGAAGAGGTTTTCAAATTTATTCAAGCCCATAAATTTCTCAAAATCTTCCATCAAACCATGCTCAACAAAACCAATATGTTGTTCTATCCAAACCATCTCTATCTCAAAACTAGGAAAAGAGCTAGGTAAACTCAAAAAGTCTATCAAAGATCAAGAGAATAGAACAAAACAAAAGGAAGAGCAGATGGTTTCTATACAACACCAGAATTAGCATGTCGTCATGGATTTTAAAATCCAAGGAATTCCTTTTTGACTAAAAACTCTGCTAGACACGGGATCTGATCTCAATCTCTTAAATAAAGAGATTATTCCTATACAATTTTGGCAAAAGACTCAAACAAGTGCTCTTGGGTTGGGAAATATTCCTACAGAAATCTCTTTTGAAGTTCATGAAGCTAACCTTTGCTTCAAACATTTTTTTCTAGACTTAAGATTTATGCTAGATGATATTCCTATAGCTTTCATCTTGGGAACACCATTTTTGGCAACAATTGAACCTCATGGAACTACTATCGTGGCCAAAAACAAGCTTGGTTACTTCATCAACATTCCTTCTGCTTCTGAGAATAAAAGGATAGCTATAAAACTTCCTTTTGTAACTACTCCCAGGGAATCAATTATGGTAACAACCATACCGAATAAAATACTGAAAATAGAAGAATTAAAGGGACAACAAGCCAATATTAGGATTAGAGAACAGTTAAAACAAGGACAAATTCAACAATTTTTTTTTTGTTGAAATAAGAATTTATTGATCAAGTATGTTCAAAAAATCCCACAGCCTTCTGGAAGTAGAAAAAGCATGAGGTCTCACTCCCCTACAAAGAAGAATATCAAGGAAAACCTTGTAAGAGCAGAGCTATCCCTATGAATGTTGAATATCAAAGACTATTTGCAAAAGAAATCAATGGCCTCCGTAAGAAAGGGCTTATCAGAGAATCCACCAGTCCCTGGAACTGTTATGGATTCTATGTAAATAAACATTTTGAACAAGTTAGAGGTGTCCAAAGGCTAGTAATAAATTATAATCCTTTAAATAAGGTTTTGGCTGATGACACATACCCCATTCCAAATAAGACTAGCCTGTTTACTAGAATTGTTGGAGCCAAAATATTTTCAAAATTTGATCTCAAGTCAGGATTTTGGCAAGTAGCTATTAAAGAAGAAGATAAATTTAAAACAACTTTTAGTATACCAGCAAGACATTATGAATGGAATGTTATGCCATTTGGCCTAAAAAATGCACCAGTTAGATTCCAGAAAGTCATGGACGACACTTTAAAGCCCTATTTTGATTGGCTCATTGTATATATTGATGATATACTTGTCTTCTCTTCTTCTATAGATCAACATTTCAAACATTTGAAAAAGTTTATGAAAATAATCAAACAAGCAGGCCTAGTTTTTTCAAGAAAGAAATTTGAATTATTCCAAATAGAAATCAAGTACCTAGGCCATACTATTAAAAATGGAGAACCTACTCTGCAGACACATGCAATTGAATTTGCTGATATATTTCCTGACAAAATAATTGATAAAGTCCAGTTGCAAAGATTCTTGGGTAGTCTGAACTACATTAGTCACTTCTACAAAGGATTTGCCCAAGACAAAAAATTGTTAAAAGACAGGATAAAGAAACACCCCAGCCATTGGACTGAAGAACATTCTCAAGCAGTTAGGAATATTAAAGCCAAGGCTAAAAATCTTCCTATTTTATATTTCTGATGACCTCCCTAAAATAGTAGAAATAGATGCCAACAATATTGGATGGGGAGTAGTCCTCAAACAAGTCAAACAACAAGGGAATAGAAAAAAGGAAGAAATTATACAATTTGCTTCAGGCCTTTGGCAAGTAGTTGAAAAGAACTATTCAGCCTTAGATAAAGAAATAAAAGCAGCCTTAAATGCCACCCACAGATTTGAAATATTTTTTATTTATAAGAAATTTCTTTTAAAAATTGATGTTGCTGCTATGAATAAGGTATTGAATAAAGAAATTAAATCTCCAAGCAATGCTAAGTTTGCTAGATGGCAAGAATTATATAACAATTTTTATTTTTTGGTTGAACATATCAAGGGATCTACAAACTCTATCCCAGATTTCTTAAGCAGAGAACATTTGCAAGCTTCTTGTATGGTTATCTCTGTCCAATTCAGAAATGGTGTTGAAGTATTAGTGAATGTTCCTGATAATTTAAATTGGGAAACATATGAGTCTGAATGGAGGCCTCATTGGGAATTAAGGAGTACCAAGTTGTTGAACCAAACAAGCCAAATTATCTTTCACAATTTAGTTCCAAAAATCTGAACCAAAACGATTTCAAATGTGCTTGCACCAATTCTTGCTCGAACAACTCTAAAGGCAATAGAAGCACAAGAAGCCCTAACTCACAGGTTTCATGATATTGATCTTATCTGGGATATCCGGGATAATTTGGGAAATAATCAAGAATATTTTTGTCTCAATAGACCAAGATTGCTATTTCATTGGCCAGAAAGGAATCCAGAAGTTCTTTTCCTAGAAATTGATTATAACTATCCAAGCTATAAAGAACTGTGGTGGAATTTTATTTTACAAGACTTTTTAACTCTGGTGAAATTAGGCAATATTAACATAGCCACAGCTAGAAGGCCACCCCTTTGGCTGGCAGATTGGTGGAAGGATTTTGGCTTAAATAAAGGAGCCATAGACCCAAGAATTATAAACACTCTAGCTTGAGTCGTATCTCCTTTACAGTCTATCCAGAATCTTTTTTACTTTGGGCCAATGAAGGAGAAATGCTTTGTCATTTCATACTTAATCATTTTCAATGGGTTGTTAAAGTTAATACTATTATTCAATTGATGAATGGCCAACCTTTTGTCATAAGGAAGATTTATACAAAGATGTGGGACACACATACTTATGAAGAAAGGTTTACATCTCATATCGAGAATGATTAAAATATTTTCATGTCTTATTGGCCGATAGTGGTGCCAATCGATTTCCGTGGATTGACGTTACCAATCTCCACAATGTACTTTAAGTCTTATTGGCCAACAATGGTGCCAATCGGTTTCTGTGGGTTGACGTGAAAAACCTCCACTATGTAATGAATAATGGAAGGCATCTTGGAAACTTGAAGCACTTCTCCAACTTTTAGCATGGCTTGACCCGCATTTCCAAGATTCCTTACAAATTTAATTTGATTACACCTTTATAAAAAAAAATTAGTTGATTTGGACTTGAGAAATTTGAAAATACCATAAATATATAAATATAAAATTTGATTGGTCTTTGAAAGTAAACCAATAATCTTAAATCTACTCGGTCTCTCAATTAATGAGAGCCCTTCACAAATTAATAATTAATGAGAAATAATGCTCAATGTTTAGACAAGCCACTTGGAATTAACTACGTTCATGAAAATAGTCTAAATGTTATAATAGCGCACCTGGTTCTAAACACAATCTGATGATATATACAAGATGAGGATGACGGTTAAGTCTAAGAAGCACATATAATTCTTGATTGAATAAATTGCGATCTAAATCTCTGGTTCTTTTGACGGCGCCCATTCTATCGCCTGGTAAATTGGCACTATATACAAATCCAAAGACGCCCTGTCCAACTTTAGTTGTGAAGTTGTTAGTGGCATCGGCCAGTTCCTCCATTTTGTAGGTGTGTATGTCTATGCCCTCCTCCAAATAGTTCAGTTCCACCACTGTGTGCATGCATATGTCTTTAATGTCGACCTCCAAAATGTTCCCACTAGGGTTGGCGACTTGTCCAGTTGTGTATGTGCATATGTCTGTGCCTGTCTCTAAATCGTTGTCATTATCACTGTGGGAGGCTTTCTTTAATGCCTTCAACACAACTATCAAAATAACTAGCGACACCACAATCACAGCTATTGTAATTCCTATTTTTCCTAAGAGGTTCATCCCACCACGAGAAACCTCGGTGAAAGGGGTGATTGTTTCAGTCATAGGAGAAACAATCACTGTGCGACTGTCCTATTGATACTTTGGTTGGAGGAGGCGGAGGCGGGTGCAAAGGCGAAAGGGAAGTTGGAGGGGGAGGAAGAGGGTCCGAATGTCCTAGATGTCACATTGGAGGTGGAGCCGGGTCTGGATGTCCCATTGTAGACAGAAGGGGAGGGAGAGGAGTTTGAAGGGTAGACGATGGAGACAGAAGGGGAGGGAGGGAGAGGAGTTCGAAGGGTGGACGATGGAGACAGAATGGGAGGGATGGGAGTTCGTGTTAAATATATTGTACCCTCAATAGTATGACCATACACTGCTAGTTGTACTGGAGAGTTGTACTTTCTAATTTTGTCTTGCTTGAGCATATATAGCTCAACCATCGTGCATTGTAATTGGGTTCTAAGTTATGTACTTCTTCTGTACTTCTACATACATTTCAGTATACTATTCTATTCTCTTCTCTCTGCATTTCTCTTTGCTCCATAATTTATCATGGTATCAGAGCTTCAGCAGTAAGCCTCTTCACACAGTCGGGAGAGCCACATGATCCTCACAGCGCAGATCTTACACGCATCTTGAGATAATGCGACACAGAATTTTCACAAGGTTTGGAAATCTGTCTGCAATACTCTTTAAAGATCATCGTAAGAAGCTTGCGGAGGAAGCAGAGCAGACAATGCTCGAAAGATCCTGGACGAAGAGAAGGCAGAAGAAGAAACCCTAAATATTCTTGCAATTTTTCAAGAATTGTCAAAGTTTGACGAAGAAAAGCCGGAGGAGGCGAGAAATTTTAAACAAATCGAAAATTTCCCTCACATCTGTTAAATATTGAAGCACAGAATGAAGAATTTGTGAAATTCTTTCAAATCTTTGAAAGATTCACGAATCCTGTCTTCCGCAGGAGAAAATTTCGTTAAATTAGGGAAAGATCACGTCAAACACGCAAAGAACAACCATTAAGGCTGTAACACTCATCTTGCGAACAGATCTGAGGAAGGAAACCAGTATAGAAGGGAAGAAGGAGAGCGCGGAAAAGGAAAAAGCATTTCAGCCGTCAGATCTTGCTCAAAGGACCGACAGTCGTTGGATCAACGAGAAAGTGCACGGTGTTTAACCCTCTAGAATGCACAGGAGTGATTTCGACTTGTAAAGTCATGAAATCCCAATGTCATCTTGACTTTTCATCAAGAGACACGTGGCGAGATCCTATTCCATTGCAAAATCGGGAATCGGGAGTTGGACGAGCGAAAGAATATTCTCTCCAAAAACTCCGATATGCGAAATCGCAAAATCCCAAAATGATCACAGCCATCCATTTCAGAGGACAGGTGGCAGCAGATCAATGCATCGTCATATCGACATTTCAGAGTTAGGGGTGTTTAAAGACCATTGCAATGGGACCTTGCAACTCGCGAAATCGCGATACGCGATATAGCGATACGATCTCAGCCGTCCGTTTGTCCGGACACGTGGCGAACATCGCAGCGCCCGTTGGCATTTTGGCATTCGGGGTTTCAAGCTGTCAAAGAAATTTGACATCGCAACTCGCGAAATCGTGATACACGAAATCCCGATCAGATCTCAGCCGTCCATATCTCCTGGACACGTGGCGGACATCGAGGGCGCCGTTAGCGTATCGACGATTGGGGTTTCACGTTGACAGAAACTTGGAGCATCGCAAGTCGCGATATCCCGAGGCTGAATCAGGACTGTTCATCTCTCTCGGACGCGTGGCATAAATCCGAAGGCTCGGAAAAAGCCTGATAAGCGACTTCATCGGCTTTTCGGGATTCGGAAAATCGCAGATCCAGGAGATGAGAAGTCCAGAACATTTCAAATCACGATATCCCGAGGAGAATTCAGGACTGTCCATCCATTAGGACATGTGGAGGCGATCAAAGCAATTCGGGAAAAGTCCCGACAAGAAAAGGCCATCGGAATTTCGGGATTCCAGAGACCAAGAGGTCGCACGTTTAAATCGTGAAATCGCAAGGAAAGCTCACGATCGTCCATCTGCTGGGATGCGTGGAAAAGATCATAAGAATCGGTAAAGTCCCGAAAGGAATGCTCCATCGAAAAATCAGAGATCGGGGAATCGAAGGCACAAAAGAAATTTTCATCAAAAATCGCAAAATCCTGATTCGCGATATCCCGATACGATTTGGACCGTCTGATCACTATAGATCTGGACCGTTGAAAAGTCCAAAGGCGAATTTTCATGTTTCAGCATTTTGAAAGGTAAAAATGGGAAAAGCCCGTAGCGCTTTATCGCAAGGCATGTGGTCACATTGCAAGGATACCAAGGGCCAATTCAAGCCCGATAATCTCCCATCGGCCATCGACAAATCGGCGTTTCTGAGATCGGAGGTAAATACAAATTTTTCCCTCTATTTCTTCTGCAATTTTTTTTGAAATGGCGTCATCTAGCAACCTAGGACCAACTCAGGGTCCGATACTTTTGGGAAATAACTATGAATTTTGGTCTCTTCGAATGAGGTCATTCTTGAAAGCACAAGAGTGCTGGGAACTAGTGGATCTTAGCTATGTAGAACCAGATCTAGCCGCCCTCACTGCCATGACGAATGCCCAGAGAATTTCTCAGGCAACTCTGAGGACCAAAGAAAACAAAGCGAAATTTTGGATACAGAATTCTGTGGATGATTCGATTTTCTCGAAAATCACAGGCACTGGTACTTCCAAACAGGCCTGGGACATCCTCAAAACATCCTACCAAGGAAATGACAGGGTAAAAATAGTTAAACTGCAGTCCTTGTGGACACAATTCGAGACTCTTAGGATGACAGAATCCAAAACTGTAGATCAGTTCATGAACAGAGTCATGGGCATCGTGAACCAGATCAGACTCATTGGTGAAACCATCACTAATCAACGAATTGTTGAGAAAATTCTCAGAAGTCTACCCAGGAAATTTGAAATGGTTGTAATAGCCATCCTTGAATCCAAGGATTTGTCAAGATTTTCAACAGATAAACTAATTGGTTCTCTAGTGACACATGAGACAAGACTACATCTCATAGATGAGTCAATCTCAAATGCCTTCCAATCTCAATTCTCATTCAGAAGAGGGAAAGGCATAGGATGAAGTAGAGGAAAAGGGAACAACCAGGGTAACCCTCATACCAGTGGAGGAAATAGACAACAATATCCCACTCAGAACTTCCAAGGTCACAGAAATCAACAACAAAATCACCATCAGAATTTCTAGCCTCAAAGAGGCAGAGGGAGAAGGTCGAATGACAAATCCAACATTCAATGCTTTTATTGTAAAAAGTATGGGCACTATGAATCTGAATGTAGAAAGAAGCAGGTAGATCAGCTCTCAGGCAGAGCCCATGTGTCAAATCACATGGGAGAAAACTCAGGAGGTATGTTTCTCTCATGCCACAAATCTGAACAACAACCTAAAGATTTTGGGTTGCTGGACAGTGGATGCAGAAATCAAATGACAGGTAACAAAGAATTACTTTCATGCCTTGATTCGTCAATTGTATCTGATATTACACTTGGAAATGATCATTTAGTTAAAGTTCAAGGAAGAGTAACTGTTCCTATTCTTACTAAATAGAATGTAAAGAAAGACATATCTAATGTCTATCATGTTCCAGACTTGAAACATAACTTGTTAAGTGTAGGACAACTCATTGAAAAAGGATATAAGGTAATTTTTGAGGGAGTATCTTGCAAAATCTATGATAGAAAACCCAACAGAAAATTGATTTCTGAAATCTATATGACTCCAAATAGGATGTTTCCCCTCACCCTCAGAACTGCAAATTTGAGTCAACCTTACACGTAGAATGAATCAACCATGAATAAATCAATGGTTTGGCATACAAGATTTGGACATCTACCATTTCAGAGTCTAAGTCTTCTTCAGAAAAACTCTATGGTCAAAGGTTTACCTATTTTTAAAGAGAAAATCCCCCCATGTGAATCTTGCATACTTGGAAAACACAAGAGAACCAGTTTTCCACAGTCTTCCAATCAAGCCAAACAACATCTTGAACTTGTTCATACTGACCTATGTGGACCAATGCAAACAGAGTCAATAGGTGGTATTTTTTACTTTCTAACGTTTATTGATGATTTCAGCAGGAAAATCTGGATATACTTTCTCAGACACAAGTTTGAAACATTTATTAGATTCACAGAATTCAAAGCTGAAGCTGAAAAACAAAGTGGTAAATTTCTCAAAGTACTCAGGTCAGATGGAGGAGGAGAATACAACTCCAGAGAATTTGCGACTTACTGCAAATCTCAAGGCATCATCATGCAAGCAACAACAAGGTATACTCCACAATAGAATGGAGTGGCTGAAAGAAAAAATCAGACCATCATGAATATGGCAAGAACACTTCCTAAAGAAAAACACTTGTCAAATACCTTTTGGGCTGAAGCAGTAGCATGCTCAGTCTATCTTCTGAACAAATCACCAACCACCAGTCTACAGATGAAAGTTCCCCAAGAAGCTTGGAGTGGAACAAAGCTCAATGTAGCTCA
>CBVK0101568334.1:0-16432 GCA_900067695.1 Picea abies | reverse complement strand
CTACACACACATTAGCAACGTTTCCTAGACTAGCCAAGTTAGGAACATTATAAACCCTTATCCTTCCTTTCCCAATCCTTAGAAGGCTTTTTGTTATGCCTAGACTGATCATAACAACACTTAGCCTTCCTTATAGTGTCTTCCAATGTCTTCTACTTATCAAAATTGATTATTTCCTGATAAGATTGTGGAAATCCACTGAGAAAATTTTGCACTCTTGCTTTCTCATCATTGAGGTAGGGAACACACCTCAATAGTTCCATGAATATCTTGTCCATATTAAGTTGACTTAGCTTATTCTCATGGAATTCCTTGGTTTTGTGATCATAATATTTCTCTGATAGATATGCCTTTTAGAAGTACTTTTCAAACTGCTTCTAAGTCAATTTTCTTTCCTTCTATCCTTTGATTTCCTTGAGGTCCTTCCACCAAATGGAGGCTCCTCCATTCAGATTGAAAATGACAATTCTTACCTCGGTATTTTTGGAATAATTGTGCACCCAAAAGTACTTCTTCAGACCAAACAACCATGCCTTGACTTCTTCTCCTTTCTTAATTTCTCGATCAAAGGTAGGTGGTTTAGATTTCTTGAATTCTTTAGTTAGAGAGTTATTTGAGTGTCTCATGCTTTTCTTCAGAATACTCGTTCCAGTGTCACTGTTGGACAACCCTTTAGAAGAAATGATCCTACTAGATGACCCAATGGAAATACTTCCACTATCCTTACTCTTCTTAGCATTCCGATGCCTTTTCTTGGAAGAACTCTTTCCCACATCGTTGTGAGCCAATCTGTGCTTCTAGGCATCTGAAGGGGTCTTCAGTTATTCCGACTACTCAAAATTTGAATTACTAGGACCTTGCTACAGATGGTTTTGGATTTTAGACAAGCTCTACAATAGCACTACATTCAACTCTGCATGTTCAACTTGGGCTTTTGTAAGTCTCTCATTATCTGCCTTCATGCTTCTAATAGTGACCATCAAATATGGAGTGGTTTCTCTACCATTCTATCCATCTGATTCCTCATCTCTAAAATGTGACACGTCATCCATGTTGTGTTCCACCATTCACTTCCACTGGCCTTCCTATTCAATGATTTCCATGTGCTGAAACAATGAAACATTGTTAGCCATTACATAGCTAACATCATAGCATGCATTCTTGGCAAACTAAAAATCTTTCTTGGACAATTTCAAACGACCTTGGAGACCCATTCAATCTTAGAGTTTGAACTCCACTATGATACCACTTTGTGACACGCTTGACCCCCTAAACATTCCTTAGGCTAGTGGCATGTTGAATTTCTCTTTTCTTTCATCATGGCACGCCATCAGTTTCACTATTAATTTAAGTGAGGTATTCTCACATCATAATTTAAACTAATTTAACTCTTATTAATTTTCAGAGAAATTTCTCCATTTTGCTTATTGAAGTACCTAGGTTCCTAAACAACCCCAATTGGACGGCCTGGTTTTCTTATTTCCCTTAGATCAATGATCTATGGCTATTCAGACTCATTTCCATTAGAGTGCCTAACTACCTAGGTTGATCTCCCTTCCAACGACGATGTCCCGATGGATCATCCATTGAGATATAATGGTCTTTGTACCCAAGATTCTAACAAATAAGATTACATTGGAGTCTTTATCCACTTAACAATTACTTCTCTCTTGAGCATTCACTCCACATACTGACAAGTGGGACTTGAAGAATCTATGGTTGAGATTAGATATTGCCCCCATACCAATCAACAATCCTCCTTCCTTTTCAGAGTCCCTTCCCCTCAGAGTATCCCTGCTATGACTCCGCGAACTACTCTGAGTATCTTACTTTGACCATGCACATCTCCGACGGATCAAACGATCCTCTTTTTTTTTATCCTACAATCACTGAGATCTTAAGGGGTAAGTCATATCATTGATCAAGGTTTTCAAATCCTCTTCTTTGGAGTGATTCTCGCTGACACTAATGGTTGTGATCTTTCGGAACATCTCATGGTGGATCTATGATCCTTGGAGTTCCTATCGTCAAACTCTTTTTACAGTCCTCCTTCTAGACCCTCCTCTAATATTCTCCCTACTAAATCCAATGGTCCAAATTTATCCCTAGTCACTCTCCAATAGATCAACGATCTTTGTCGATTTGGAGCTCTCCCCTTCAGAGCTCAAATACAAACTTACTTAGCCACTTTGAAAGTGGCACTATCCGACCAACGATTTGGATCTAACCACTTCACAAAATCAATCTGCAAATTCTCCCAACCTAAAACACTAGTTGCTTCCAAGGTAATGATTCAATTTCATACTTAAACAATTCAGGGTCTTTTATCCAACCTTTCTAATATTTTACCAAACTTCTAAGAGCTTGGAATTCGAGGTTTAAATAGGCTAAATTATTTCCTTAGGGATTTGAATGAAAGATTATATGTCTTGCAAGATTTCCTTCTAAAATAGGTGACTTTTCACTGGTCCTAAGGCTCTCAAGCCCCTTACCAGTACTCTCCAGAAATCAGGGTACTCTTGTCTCTTTTTAAGTGGAGATTTTGTCCATATCTTGCAAACTTTCCTCTTCAGCTAAAAGATTTCCAAGGATACAGACCAACCCTACTCGACTTAACTTCATGAGTTAAAAAATTTATGCAGTGAAGGAAAACCAACACATTATGTTTTACTCAGGAATTCAATTCCTCATTTAAATGCATTCACATGCTCCATTAACCAAAAAATCACACATTTACATCATTACAATGCATTAAATAGTCAAGTTAGATACTTAACTATTTAAGGGAAATATATCAACAATCAACTGACTAAGAGAAAACACCTTTCCTCCCAACCTTAGGCCATACTATAGAGTGCCTTCCTAAAGTATGCCACCCTTGTTCCAAGCCATGATATCACAAAGGAATGATTCAATTGGTCTTCAAGTTCATATGATACAGGAAGGTTATTCTCCTTCCCCCCACTGATAAGAGAAGAATTTGCCCCCTTCCCACTGAGCTCAGGGCTTCCATAGGTTTATCAAGTAGTTTATGAATTAGATTTCCTTTGCACAAGGGAGTCCCTTCTCTTCTATATAGTCCCTCGGTGACCTCCCCTTACAAGTGTCAGTTTTTGTCCAATAAGTACCAAGATGCAGCCCTTTATTGCTCTATTACGGATCTGAGTCTTCTCTATTTCAGGGTGATCATCAAAAAATTGGACAAGCTTCCTATTTTCTTCAAGGAGAGATTTCCATTGTCTTCTTCTCTTAGATATGTGCCAATGAACACCTCTGTTCACTGCGATGTTATCCCACGATCTTGTTGTTCACTCACTCTTCCTCGGAGTATTCTCTTTTGTGCACTTTGTGTTCTGCTCTCTTTTTCTGCGTGTGTCTCCTGTCATAATTGTTCTCTTCTTCCAATCCTTGGGGATCCCATGGATTCTGTCAAAAGTGATCTCCATTAAGGGATCCAAATTTTAAAGGGGCAATTCAAAGGGGTGTACTTCTGTTAGATTTTTAGTTGACCCTTTCCTCTTCGAGAGATCATATTTGTCAACAATATTAACTACCTCAATCACCAATCCCATCTTCCATAACTGGTCACATGTCTCCAAGAAAGTTTAAGTACGTTGGCAGGTGTGTATTTATTTTTTGTAGTATAGGTTAGCTTGCTAAGCAAGCTTCCTATTTTCTTCACTTAAACATCTCAACTCCTCCTCACCAATCCACTTCATCAATTCCACATGTGATATCATGGCTAGTGCCTTTAAGGCTTTTCCCTCTTAGTCAACTGCCTGATGTTTTCATAAATAAAAACATAATTACATGCTTCATAATCACATAATATGAAGTCTTAAGCATAATTATAGTTATGGGGGGAAACAAGGTGTTACATTGATTCCATAAACTTCTCTGAAATATGGCTTGATGTCCACCTTCACCTCTACATGGAAAGGTACCTACTTCATAATCACATAATATGAAGTCTTAAGCATAATTATAGTTATGGGGGGAAACAAGGTGTTACATTGATTCCATAAACTTCTCTGAAATATGGCTTGATGTCCACCTTCACCTCTACATGGAAAGGTACCTACACTTTTTTATAGTTGCATTCTCCTATCTTTGTCTCAGTCCTACGCTTTATTACTCGTTTATTTCCCTCTTTCTTGGAATCTTCATGGCAAGTCTTTGTTGAGGATGTTTCAATGCCCTTTATTTCTAATAGTTGTTTTGCCATCAATGTCAGTGTTGTTGGCGTTGATTCATGTTTGTGCATGTCCTTCTTAACGTTGGGGAGTTTAGACCCAAGGTTCATCCAGAGTTGAACAAAAAAAACCCAAAGCATCGACATATCAATCCTCAACCAAGGTTGAAGAAGGTCCCACCTGAGATACAGTGAGGATCACAAAGACCATAAGGTCTTGTGCCAGGCATGAATAACTAAACAAACCATGATCCATCTAGGATGGCATTCACACATTACATATCCAATGAATTACTATGATTAATAAGTAATATAATATACACACGTATCCAAATAATAAATGATAGACACACAATAGATAAGAACTGCCACAACTTTTTTATTCCTTTCATTCCATTCAACACAAACATACAGTAAACAAACTATATTTGATAGCAACAGAGTTGCACATCCCCTTTGATATAATTCCCCATAAATACGACATACTATGCAATGCACATCCGTTTTAGACCTCAAACATATGACATAATCATATTTATATTTAGAAGCACTACCATATTACAAAAGGCTTAGAGTGAGCTTGATACCAAACAACTCAATAGATCTCATCCAACCATCTAACTCTATTTATGATGTCACTGCTTCCTTTTATAGTTTTATATGCTCAGGAGCTCTATCTCTTTCTGCTCTGCTCCACTAGTTCTTCTGACAAACTTTCTTACATGATTTTGGCACCTGCCTGTAGTCCAGATAGCCTTTTGGAATCATGGTTGTCTTAACTACCTTGCCAACTAATATTTTTTCAACTCCACTATTCCTTGTGTTGTTGGCCGTAATCATTCAAGAATATTTCCCAACGATTCCTTTCTTGATTCCAGTGTGAGATGTTTTGATTTACGGTGCTACTGACAAAAATCAGATTAACACACATATTTCATATATTGAACTTCTCGCACAATATCAAAACTCGGTCTGTCATGCACTCCTTACCCTTTTCTGTGTATTTATCTTAAGCGTGCACAAAAATTGGACTGGGTGCACACACAACTTGGAAGAAGCATGCACAAAATTTGGAATGAGTGCACACAACTTTGTTTGTGCACGCGTACAAAATTAACCCAAAATTTTGGGTGCCGACAAGCCCCCACCACTATCAATTGGCTTGTCCTCGAGCCAACTACCTTATGGAATTACTTCATTCAGATGTACCCTATCCCATCACTCCCATCAACCTATAAATGGTCGGACATTACGTGAGATGCTACTATCGGTGTTCATGATCTGGGAAACGTATCAATCCTTGTGCATTAAATGGCATATGATAAACAATTTTACTACCAAATGTGTGGAAACTCTAGGAAGGTCATAACATTTACTGCTAAGGGCCTTGTAAATGATCTCTTGTTCAAGTATTGTATAACGAAAACATCATTATCTTCATTCGTTGAGAAGACTATGGTGACGGGGCCTAAAGTGTGACTGGGACATCTTCGTACATGTGCACATGTGATCCTTCAGGGGAACTGCACATGTTTCTTGTGCCTCCTGGTATGGGTGCCTATTGGTTACTTAAGTGCAACGACTCATGGTAGGTTGCAGTGCCTCTTCACCCGTATCCATCCTATCTATTTTATCCACTGAGTATTCTTGACTATGTTATTCTTATGGGCTTCATATATTTTCTTAATGGGGTTAGTGGTGACAGGATGAGCCGATGGTTTTTATTCTGGCACATACATTGTAGTGAAATCCATTCCTTTCACTTTTGACTCCTTGTTATGTGTTATGGAAACCCCGGGTTCCAAGAGAAAATATTCTTTTGATTCCTCTTGTGCGAGCCCTACAAGTATCTACGGTGTGCCTATCACTGATGCATAACTATCCACCACCATTCAAAAGAACACATGTATTGATGAATATCTATATCAAGTCTGAACTTTTCCTGCGTGGATGCCTTGATGGCTTCCCATTCACGATAAGGTTCCTGATGCGCATCCCACCATTGCACAAGAATTCCTAGGAGTATTGTGTCAAGCACGTGAGCCCTATGATGTTCAGGAATATGTTGTATCCATGCAATAAATGTGTCCACCAGTTATGAGCCATCGTTCCAATAGGATCCAAATTCTTCTTTGTGCTACTCTGCAGAAACATGCGTGCACCACCTTGTTGAGACTTCATACAACTTGTTTGTCCACCTTTCCATGGCATCTTTGAAATCCATGTCATAAGACTTGACACTTCTCCAACTTAACTCTCCATCCACGGTGGGGTTGATGTAATCCTCCCCGTGCCTTATGTTTTTATAGATGTTTTCAATAAATGAGCTCCACACATTCTCATCCACTGGCTTATTGTATCTATCTCCTTCATATGGATCCAGAGGTGCGACCATGTGTAGGGTATCAGTTTCAAAGGACATATGTCCCTTCTTCAGATTTAGTACCATGTTATTGTCAGAGGCCCAATCAATGCCCAACAAGGCAGGATATGAATCTGAGTCATCCATAATCTCGATGACCTCAAATTCAACCGTTGTTTTCACTCCTTCTATATTTACTTCCACCTACTCCAGTCGAACTATGTGGTAGATCTTGTATTGATACGCCAACCATCGTTGGATGGGCGACCAAAATAATTTTGGTTTCCCCATCACCTCCCACAACATCTTGGGTAAAATATTCATGTTGAAACCCATATACAACACGACTCCATCCATGTCATAACCACCAAGCTTCGTCGTCATCTTGAATTTGCATCACGTGCAATTTTTTTATTGACTTGGCACAAATCTCTTCTTGATAGAGGAGTTGATATGGTTTCCTCCGCTCCTTGTTCCCTCATGTAGGTCACTAAAATTTGTGTCAACTTATTTGCAACATCAGGATCATTGAGCAATCACAAACAACAACGTAAGAAAGTACTTACTTGGTCATTGGTATTTTCTTCACGACCCAAGTCATGCAATAATTCTATGCACGCTACTCGATGTAACTCCTCTAGGCGCTATTCTTCACGTGCTCTCTTCTCAGTGCATCACAAATCATCCTGTCTACAAGCTTCTTCCAATGACCATTGCGTCACATGTTGTATTTCTTCGTGCACACAAGCTTCCTCCAAGGACCTTTGCATCATGCATTTCAACTCTTTATGTGCGCGAGCCTCTTCTACCGAACTTGGTGTCACCCTATACACTTCTTCTCGAATCTCGGCGTCTTCCAGCAACCTCTGTGTTACCCGTTGCACTTCTTTATGGATCTGAGCCTCCTCAAGTGATCTATGTGTTGCGCACTGCAAATCTTCATGTGACCGTTCTTCTTCAATAGCCCTTTGTGCATCACACATGAACTTTTTTGTTGGGAAACATCGAACTTAGAAGGGGGCTATGCTACCTTTTTTATCTTCCTCTCTAGCTTATGACCTAATCCCTCACCATGCTCAAAGTCTGCTCCTGTCTTATCTCATCCTCGAGTTACTACCCGGACATTGACTTCTTCATATTTCTTCTTATTCTTACGCAGCTCTACATGTACCATATTGTAATGCATCTTCTTTTCTTCCCAGTTCTTCACTAAGTTGGGACAATCCTATGCGACGTGTTTAGGATTGTACCAATACACACAAAGTACGTGCGGTTTTGTACAAAACCTTGATACATGACCAATTTCTCCATAATTGAAACAAATGGAGGGTTTGCCTCCCCCTCTACCATATCCTTGGTTGTGACCATTCCCATAACCACCTCTAGGACCTCCTTGTTATCCACCTCTTTCAACGCCTCCATGATCACCACCCTTCTGCTCTTCCTATACCTAGAATGTATCGTGGGTATTTTATTACATCAGGTGGAGTGGCCAATAGTTATTGACATCAGGCCCCATGGATTTATAGAACAAAGTATGGTTCATCATTTGATACTTCTACAAAGTTGGGAAGTGGGGTGGTACATGGCGCCACTATCACATATCTCGCACCATTCTATCTGCCCAGATGGAAATGGAATCGACGCACCACTCACCACATAATTTAGGAATACAAGGCACTCATCCCTACAATGTCCCTCAACATGACATGTGGTACACCAAACGTTCTCACGCACAACCTTCATCTTTACCATATCTTACAATTGCATCATTAGGTTGGCCAGTTGTGATTGCACTTGCACCAATCCCGCTGACGTCTTCACTCCTCCTAGTGTAGTTTCTAGGCGCATTGAAATTTCTATGGCCTCCATTTGAGTCGTCACATTCTGCTGGGTGAGAGAGACTCATATATGGGGAAGCAACCTCACGATAAACCATTCTCTGTGCTGCACATTCTAGATTTGGAACATCAACCTATCCAATAAAATCTTAAATCGTTGTTCATAATCCCACATGGTTTCACCTTCCTTCTACTTGATCTCTTTGATCTACATGATACATTGAGACTCTGACTTAGGTTTTTGGAATTCCCTAAGGATATCTTGCTTAATCTTTGTGAGAGACCTCATTTGTCCCACTAGCATAATGGCCTTGTACTTCATGTACCACGTCAAGGCTTTGACCCTGAATGTGGTTTCCAGCAGCATGATCTTTGCTACTTCATCTGTGATCCTCTTCACATACCATATCACCTCGCACATGAACCAATGTTGTTCCACATCATCTCTACCCGTTCCGTGGAACACATGTAGCCTCATGGTGCTATCCTGATTCACCATCGTCACTCTCAAACTAACTCCTTTGATCTCACTGTTGTTTGAATTTTTTTTTGCTACTGATACTCCTTTAGGTTAAGTGGCATTGGATTCACCTTCTTCTTCACTCCTCTCTTCTCCTCTATTTTCTTCTAATCTACCTCCTACTTCGATCACTTTACGATCTATTTTTCTTTCTTATTGATTGAAAACATGCAAGGGGGGGTGGTTCAAAGGGGGGCTAAGTCCATCTCCTTCTGACATTTCTTATGAGGGGACCCAGAGCGTTTCTTACTTGCAACCACACAAGACCATATAAAATTACTAATTCTTCTCCCCCACCACTAGGGGATCCTTTGTCTTCCTCTTATTATCCCGTGCCTCATCATCTTCCAAGGTTATGTCACTCTCAACAACCAAGGGGATCAAACTTCATCACCTAGGCCCCTGGGACTACTACTACTACTACTACTATTGGTATTCCTACTGGACACCCTACTTTCAACACCGCGCCTCTTAGTGGGCCTCTCTGCACCTATGATCCACTCTGGAACAATGCCTTATTCCGAACTTCCTCCCAGTGTGACCTCTTTTCTCTTCATCCCAAGCCTGAACCCTTGTCATGCGCCCATTGCTCTCTATTTTTCATCTCTCTACTTCGCTTTTGTTCTTAGATAAACTCTTATTATGTATCGCTTGAGTCTCTCTCTCTTCTCTACTCTTCTGGATCCATCCCATTCCTCACCTTATCTCAACAATTTTTGGATCCTCCTCAATAGACCCATCTCCTCTCTCACTTTCCCTCATCCTTGCAAACCCTTGACACTAGAGGAGTTTACTTAACCATTCTATCGGGCTCCATGCGCATCAACCCTATCTCTATGAACAACATCTTTATCTAGAGTGAAATCTCTTATAACATTCATTTCCTTAGACCTTCTGCAAAATTTCTTTCATCCTCGCTGAAAGAATCAATGTACTCCACAACAAACTCCATAATATATCCCTCTTTTACTCAAGCAAACCAGAATTCAATATCTCGATTCCACTTTTTATCCAACACTTTCAATCTATTAAGCATGGTTTGGTCCCAAACCACTGGTTCTAAAGGCTATACAGTAGAATTGGTAGCAACTTTCCTTTTCAAACATTCATATAATAGACAAGGAAATTCAATAAAGAAAATCTCAAGCATATCAATGTAGAGTTTCTTATCTTTCCATTGCTTCACGTTCACTCTTAGACCTTGAGCTTCTAGCTAGGAAAACTCATGCTCCTTTGCAGTTAGCTAGTATTGAATTTCTTCTCGAGACGGTTACCACATCATCTCTTGCCTTCATCATTCCCTACACAAATTTCAGTTCCTAGCAACATAACCATTTGTTGGTGTTGCTTCACGCTTACACACATCCTTCTTAAAGGTGGGGAGTTTATAACCAGGGTTTGTCCAGATTTGACTAACAAAACCCCTAGAGCATCGACATATCAACCCAACCAAGGTTGAAGAAGGTCTCACCTGAGATGTAGAGAGGATCACAGAGACCACAAGGTCTTGTGTTAGGGATGCAGGAATAAACACACCAGGATCTATCTGGGACGGAATTCACAGATTCCATATCCAATGGCTTAATGTGATTAATAAGTAAAACAATACACACACATATCCAAATAACACATGATAGACACACAATAGATTAGAATTGTCGCATCTTTATTATTCCTTTAATTCCATTCAACACAAACATACAATAAAAAACTATATTCGACGACAACAAAGTTGCACGTCTCTTTTGATATAATCCCCCATAAATACAATATATTTCATGTTAGCACATAGGATATGTTGGGGTCAAAATATTTTTATATTTCTAGGTTTGAGTCTTTAAATTTTTAGGTTTTGAGCTATATCTCATGTCCTAAATCATGTTTGATTTTTCCATGAGCATAGTTTTAATTTTAGTCTTTGTAAGAACCTTGGTGCCATGATATTGTTCATCGTCATGAAAGAAGTAAGGGTCAGCATGGGTCACACCTTTGGTCTTAAAATCATCATCATTGTATGTCTTGTCTCAAAGGTATCTACAAAAGGTTCCATTATATCACTCTCAACCATTTGAGGGTCAAGTCAAGTGTCCAATATACTCACTGCAAACTCACCTGAAAATTTGCAACATATCAAGAAGTACCTTATGCACTTATTTCTCATCATTTTACTTTGAAAATGTGTCAAGGGATATCTCATCGTTTTTAGCACATTCAATGCATTATGTTATTCAGTATTGTTTCAAGGAACAAGTCTAACATTTTAAATGAAGCGCGCTGCCAGAGTTTGAAAATTGGCGATGCGGACTGGCTATAACAAATGAAAAGGATTGGATGTTTCCACCTAAGTCCCAGTCAAGTTCATGAGTCACCATGTACTTCTTTGGTGATTGCATGATGTTTGAGGGTTGATTGAACTGCAAACTGTTGTATATTTTTCATGCGCTGCAAACTGTTAAATGTTTAATGCGCTGCCAATTCTCTGCACTATTAAAAACCACAACTTTGGTATCCTAAACCCTGGCCATTTTCAATATTGTTATACCAAAGCAACATCTTACAGTTTCCTCTCACAAACAAAAACATTATCCATTGCCAACTCTGCGCCGCAAACTGTCCATTACAAATCTACGCTGCAAACCCTCTGTTTCTTGATAGATCAAACCCTTTTCAGTTGAGATTCACCTAGGACTGAGGTTTTAAACTTTCAACTCATATTTTTCCCCTCATACGTGGAAAATATTACAAGATTTTCATAAAAACCTAGTTCAATTCACGCTGCAAACTGGCGCTGCGAACTTAACCACTGGCGCTGCAAACCCTCTATTTTGCACATAGTTGCTTCAATTTCTGCTTGTCTGTAGTTTCATCCAGTTGAATTTATGTTTCTCTTTTCTCACTTCCTACTTGCAACCTGTTCATCCTCACACTATTGTTGTGCATAAATTGTTCATTCAAGTAAACCCTAAGTTGTGTCATCTTTGTAAACAAATCCTAAATTTCTTGTTTTTATTACATATCTCATAACAAATTGTCAAAGGAGGGTAAAAGAGGTTTTTCAAAACAATCAATATGGACAGTCAGCCAGGCAAGAAGATACACAAAGGGGGAGAGATTGTGAGAGCTGAACCACATGACATGCAACTCATTCATTCAGAACCATTTTTCAAGGAAGCTTTCCAGAGGGTGGGTTGCCTGGATTTTTGTGAGAAAATGCAAAGAGTATTCCTGAAGTAGCTAAGCAGTTTGCACTCAACTTCAGTGGGGCAAAGACTAAGGTGGGGGTGTTGGAGTTTGAAGTCTTTGAGCAATCTATTTCTGTAGCCACAAAGATACCCGATTGTGGTGAGAAGTGGTTTAAAGCCATGTCTTTGAACTCTTCTTCCTCGAAGGAATTCCTAAAACCTGAATATCAAGGAGACAACCTATCCAAAGGAGTGCCAAGAAGTCACATGCTGGAGTATTTTGACAAGATGCTTAGGGTCATTCAAAGGTACTTCATGCATGAAGGAAGGTTCATTATGGTATATCAATACGATATCAGATTAATACTCCACTTCAATGGGAAAGAGTCCATGAACCTTCCCTTTTATCTTTTTAGGAGTATAGGCAAGATGTCAGATATGGTCCTGGATAAGTCCAAGCAAGTGGATACCGATGTTTTTCAATCTGGTTTAATCAAGATGCTAGTACTGGAAGAGTTGAAGAAGACTAACATTGATTGGGAGACTTTCCTAGTTGCATCAGGTTTTCATCCAGATAGTGCTCACACACCACAATCCAAAACACAAACACCTACCCATGTTGAGAAGACTATGCATTTAGATTCAAGCAAGAAGAGGAAGATGACAAGGAGTGATAAATAATTTCAGGCTACTGATAAAATAATTGAAGGTGATCCCTCACAACTTCCTGACAGAGAAATTTCTCTCGTGGCAGAACCTACACCTATGGAGATATCATCAAGCAAAGAAAGGAGTTTGTAGTAGCTTCTGGAAAGTTTTTCCACTTCTTATGCAAGTTTTGGTTGGAATCCTTTTTGGAGGTAAACAAGCACCTACAAAAAAGTTCACAGTGCGTGGACTCATTGGCGTTGTCAACTAGGTGTTTTAGGATAGTTTGCAGTGCAAGTGTTGTGAACTTGGAGTAATGAATATTTTGAAGATGAAAGGGATTTCTAGGTGTTAGGTTGAACTCAGATTATTATTTAGGAGATTAGTTGCACATCAGAATGCCACCTGCCTCAAGGAGTTGAATGCAATAAAGCCACATCATCAAGTTGTTAAGGGTTGTTCTAAACATTGCCAACATCTTCCTCGAAAACAACATTATGTTTACATTCTTTTTGTACACCCAGTGCCACACCTTACTTAGGCATAAAATCCTATGAGGAAGTTAGGTGGCGAATTGTAAACAAGTTTTTGGATGTTTTGTTATTTAACATGCATTGTAACTTGATAGGGGGTTCGAATGGTTAAGCAAAGAAGCTCTTATCTTTAGTTTCAAGTTGTAACAAAGATTCCTGATGTATGTACCAGACTCAAGAATCTTTAATAGTGAAAGATAACTTATTTTCCTATTGTCATTTTTGTTCTATCTCACTTTGGTGTTAGTTTCTGGTGAAGGATTCATCATGATGCTTGCTTTCTTATTACAGTAAATGATTTATTGTTGGTAATTTATGCAAGTTGATCAAAGTGTTTTCTATTTTTGATTAAGAAGTTCTTATTCGTAAATGATTTATTGTTGGTAATTTATGCAAGTTGATCAAAGTGTTTTCTATTTTTTATTAAGAAGTTCTTATTCAACGAGTTTTCATCCGTATGTGTTCCAGAAGTACTTGGAGTGACTTGATACACATATTTCACCTTTCTTGCTAAGTCTTCTATCTTCCATTTATATCTCTAAACACTAATTTGAAGCTATTCAAAGCCTTGCTTGCTGGTATGTATTTCATGGAGGGTTTTGTGATTGAAATCATAAATTGAGTTTCATACACATTTGCCACACTTTTAAAACATTATTATTCACAATTATGATGGGTATTAGGATTACATCTACAACAGTCTATGTGTGACTTCTAGTGCTAACACTGCACAATGAAAAATCATTTTAAACCTAAAACATATGACATACTTAGATTTGTATTCAAAATCGTTACCGTATTACAAAAGACTCGGAGCGAGCTCGATACCAAACAACTCAATGGATGTCATCTAACCATCTAACTCTAATTTTGATGCTGTTCCTTCCTTTTATAGCTTTCTCTGCACAAGAACTATATCTCTTTCTACTTTGCTCCACTTGTTCTTCTGACAAACTTCCTCACATGCTTTTGGCACATGCCTGTAGTCCACGTAGCCTTATGGAATCAGGTTTATATTAACTATCTTTCCAAATTATCTTTTGTTGGCTCCACGATCCCTTGTGTTGTTGACCGTAATCATTCGAGAAGATTTCCTGACGATTCATTTCTTGATTTTGGCATGCGGCTTCTTGATTTCTGGTGCTACTGAAAAAAATCAGACCGATGTGCATATTTCATATATTGAACTTGGCGTGCAATATCAAAACTCCATCGTGCACTCCTTGCCCTTTTCTGTACATTTAGCTTAAGCATACACACAACCTGGAAGAAGCACGTACAAAACTTGGAATGAACGTGCACAACTTCGTTTGTGTGCGCGTGTGAAATTAACCCAAAACTTTGGGTGCCAACAAGTGTGGAAATGCTATGCTCTAGATAATCCAACCTAACCCTATGATATTCTTCTTTATATTCTTCATGATGACCCCTTGTCATTTTTTCTACTCTACTTCTCTGTAGCCCTATCAACAATTCTTGTCCACTTATTCCATAGTCACTACATGTGCTTACCATATAGTTCTCACCAAGTATATTTTAACTTGGGATTTGATACCATACGATCTATAAACAATAGGATTATAGCAAGTTCATTTCATCAACACAGATTCTTGAGTAATTTCAACAATTCTTCAATTCCTACAAGTATTTAAAGATTGCAAGAAAAAAGGGACAATATTAATTTCTCTATAAATTTATGCTTAGATTGTATTTTGTGCAAGGCTTGGACACAACAACCATAACATAATGAACCTTCCAATATCTTATCGATTAAATGAACCTAGGGTTCAACTCAAGCTTGCAAGATGAGACCATGCTCCTAGATGTTTATATTCAAATCCCATTCCACTTAAATCCCATTCATGTAAACCTACATAATATGGAAATTGTGTAAGATTTGGAATAACTATTAATTAACAAAAAATATATTTGGGATGGTTACATAGAACCTATGAATAAGACAATCCAAAAAAATTAAATCCTTTGCTTTCACTTGGATATTCCTTATTCATCAACAATCCACCCTTTTATGCAAGAAATGAATCAACCACCAAACATTATGCAAATACCGAGGTCCCATATGGGCCCTCAACTAGTAGGAAAACGATCATATGACTTGTGGGTGTTGCAAAATGGGTCTAAAGAACTATGTAATGGATACCTCATGCTTGTTGGGTTGTATATTCATTCTTAGTAAGCTATAAGTAACTACATAACCCTCTGAAACTGAATAATCAACTCATTAAAACCATAGAAAACCACAATGGCATTTTCCCTAAAACCCAACAAACAAATTCATAAGAAAAACATATTTAGAAACTCCTTACAATGTTGCAACAACCAAATAATGGTGTCTATATATACTGAATGATCATATCTAACATGTCTCTCTTAAGAGATAAGCTACCACCATTCAAGATAGTTTGTATGACTTTGCATTTTACAATATTTTTCCATTTCATTCGTTAATTGATTTAGGGTTTTATTGTATTATCATGTTATCTGCAATATCTCTATGTCTATCCATTTATATTTCAACCTTCATTTCATCCTCTACATAATAGAGATCAGCCTTGGACTATCATGTACATAATTCTTAAGAAAAGACATAACAAAACCATTATGAGCTATAATATGAGTAGGAAATGCAAGTCTTTATGCAATTGATCCTATTTTTTATGGGGCCTCAAATGGCCCATTGAACTTATGCATTATCTTGGCAAAACCTCCAAGTTTTAGTGAACTCTTCCTCGACTTCACCATGAAGAAAACATGATCCCTGGTGACTGAATTATGTATGCATTTTGTTCTTATTAAAATAATTTTTATGTTTGTCATTCAAATTTTGGTAACTTTAACTTCTATTTAATTGAGAAATCTATCCCAACCTATTGGTTTGTTGCATCTCTTTCCATACAAGGCTTCAAATGGGATAATTACCAATGATGCATCACGCTCATTGTTTTATGCAAAATCAAAATCCACCAAAGTGTAGGTAAACTTCCCACTTGGATGATTTGTCCATCACATGTGAAACATGTCTTTAGTTACTTATTTTACCTTTTTTGTTTTTTCCTTAATGTTGTGGATAGTAGGTGTTGGCTATCAGAAGTCACTCCTGGATTGCTTGCAGGAGCAGAGCCCGACGCCCATC
>CBVK0101568328.1:0-11152 GCA_900067695.1 Picea abies | reverse complement strand
CCCTTGGCCTGTTGTGCATGCCAAATTGGCTTCTGAAGAATAAAAGTTGATATGGATCTAGATCTGTTTACTAAAATAGAATCATGTGGATCAAGGTCTTTGGAATATTCGACACCTCAACCACTAGGTGTCTTTCTCTTACTAAAGTGTAGATATTTGTTGATATTAATCCTCCAGTTTTTCCAACAATTTTCCAGCTATGCTTTTTACTTCTCCAATTCAGTCTTCATGATGTAATTCACTAGCGTATCTCTTCCCTGTGCATGAAGTTCATTAATCCCTCATAATAATTATTGTGATGTGTACACTTAAATGTATTGATTAACTGCCTTTCTTTCCATAAGAGAGAGATGAGCGCTCTTTATGTTTGACTATAAAAGCTAATAAAGTACTCAATTCTTCGTTGAAAAAGTCAATGTTAGTGAAGGGTGAATTTGCTATTTGAAGGATCTACTCATAAATACATCTGAAAATGGTTCCTTTTGCGCATTCCTTGAGACTAGTTTCTTGTTGTTTTAGAGTCATTTTTATTGTTGTTTTACCAATCTTTTCAAACAATTACAGATTACTCAGTGATCCATGTGGCTTACCACAAACTTTCTCACCCATCTTGTCTTTGAAATTTGTCATAAATAATCTATTCAAATCTGTCATGTGTACATAAGATTTCAATATTTTGGAGTTGGAATATTTGAATTTGCTTGGTTTAAGGAGCTGAGAATGGTGCATTTATAGTTTTATGACAATGCCCTTTTATACTAATGTCTGAGATTAGGCCTGCAACACTTTTTCACATGTGCCTTCCATCCCTGCAATGCCTATGTTGATATTTCTATTGTTTAAATGTGTTTGAATATCTACTTTGCAACCACAAAAGAGCTTAAACGATTTTGGACAATTCAAGAGAAGGAACAAAATCTAAACTTCCTGCAACTGTACATTTGTACGAACTTTCTTCTGTAAAACTTCAGACAAGCTTCTGTAAAATCATATTGGACCAAATTGTTCTCATTCTGAGCCTGGATGACTCTTCATTACAATTAAATTCATTGTAGAAATGGCTTACAACTTTATGCTCCTACTTGCACTATACATCATTATTTGATGAAGCTTCCTAAAGAGTGCAATCCACATTACAACATAAGGGTTGAGGATGCTCTATTTTTTCTGCAAATATTTGTTTCTTACAGTTTTCCTAATTAAATAGGGGCACATTTTTTTCCAAGACAATATTCGTAACTACCTTCGAATCCCCATTTCCTGCATTTTGTCTATATAAAAGTAATCTTGAGGAAAACTTGTCTAGAGAAACAAAATTGACTATATTAAACTTGCCAACACTTGTTACCTTATTCACATTCTCTGATTATAACTTATCAACATTGTTTTGCATGTAGGGTGAGTTGAGATATCCACAAATAACATAATCATTGCCTCTATAAAAATTGTCCTGTCAATGGATCATTTCTTGAAACCGCAATCATGGCACAAGGTATACTTCAATACTCGCAATGCACTTTCAACAATTTTCACATCTTTAAGAGTACAAATCTCAAGCAATTCATCTATGGGGGCTTCCACTCGTGCCATAGCATTTGCAATTTTGGCTAATACAAAATGTAGCTTCAAAGACAGTAGACGTGTTTTCTCCACTTCAGAATCTTTAGCAACATTCATCCAATGGCCTCCCATAGAGAAATAATTGGGAATGATGTCCTTTTCCACTGTATTATTTTGTTCCTTACATTCGCCTATATCCGAAAGTAGTGAATGTAAATCCATTTCACAAGATGAAAAAAAATTTGAGACTATATTTGTCTCTCTTTCATTGCTATCCAGACCCCATATAGTTCACAATTTGTAAGAAAGATTACTTAACTGATATGAAATATCCCTTTTACCACAGTCCATGTAATTTTTATCTAGTTCTGACCTAGCTCCTATCATTCTTCAAAACCTATTTTGTGTTGTTGTCTTGTCTTGTGTCTAAGATGGATAGCAGTCATGTCTTCTCTTTGAAGCATTCTCAATCAAGACACAAGTATTATTTTCTGCTGATATGAATGAAGTGCCAATATAATCACTTTTATGTTAGGCCTTCATTTCTACAAAATTATGATTTTGAACAAATATCTTCATCCACTGACACTGTACCTACGGTTTCAGCTGCATTCTCCTTTCTAGATGTCTTTTTAGTAGTCCATGGTAGAGACTAGAAACTATCGTTATTGAATATTTCCATTTTCTGTGCATGATCAGGATTGCCATGATTCTCAGTTATTTGAGATATTGATGCCTCTCTCACATAGTCTACATCTTGCATTCCTCTTGATGCATCCATATCATTTCCCATGTGATCCAATGAACGGTTTTGACTACCAACTACCTCGTGAATGTCAGTTGTCAACCGCTTTAGTATGCTAACTCTATTCTGAAGTCCATCAACAACATGTTCATTGTCATGCTCAACAATTTCATAGGTGGTAAAAGATGAGGATGCTATAAGCCCGCCCTCTTTTATTCGATCAAACAATGCACTCCAACTCATATGATAATCCCTGAATGATTTCTTCAATAACATGACTTTGACAATTCGACCCTAATTTTATTTCTTCTTCCAAGTCGTGAGTTGATATTCAGTATTTCAGAACTTGTGGAATATCAATGCTGCCATATTTCTCTTCAATCCACTTGGAAAACAATGCTACGGATTTTGAATCCATAATGTCTAATTGATGAAAAAACACATTTAGTCCCTCTGTCTGTAAGGATGCTACTACTTTGTACATACAAGAAATTCAAAGCATTCTACAATTCCGATGTTTATAAATAAATCCCACCATCCCAATGCACTGACATCACCACTTAGCTTCAAAAGGGTAAACATTGTAACTGCAAATGAAGAACACCAGAGAAACAACCACTCAAAAATGCTCTTCTAGTACATGCTCTTGGAATGTTATATGACTACGCCCTCCCTATGACTTTTCTACAGATAACCATTATATGACCATTTCAATACTCGACAAGCTGGGTTGCTCCACCTCTTCAATGTCTTTACCTTCATATTTATTTCATATACTTGATGACAGCAAGAAATACAATCATATTAGTATTAAAAATTATTATATCAAGGATTTTGGCATACATACATGATATGATTTCAAGCATATTTGTAAAGAAAACCACCCATAGAGAAGCTACAATGGTGCTTGGCTTCTCTTGGCTTGCAGAAAAGGTGTCACTTGGCTAAGAATCCAGTCTATCACAGTAAAAAAAAACATATACCTATCAAGTACCATTTTGTAAGACAGGTCATTGATGAAGGTGGAGTCTCTCTTGAAAAAGTGCATACAAAAGAGAACTATGCAGACATGTTCACAAAACTAGTACTGTTAGAGAAGCTACAATGGTGCTTGGCTTCTCTTGGCTTGCAGAAAAGGTGATGAACAGAAACATGAGCAAGGTATCAGGTTAATTGTTGTCAAGGTGGAGATTGTTGGAAACGGTGACAACAAAGCTCATCCATAGGATTCTAGATCCTATAAACTAGGATTGGTTGAAACAAATGCAACCAAGTTAGAATATGGGTGAGATCAAATCAGGATTGGTTGTAACCAATGCACCTAAGTTAAACTATGGATGAGATTACATTTATTAGTTAGTTTCTAATATACATTGCTATAAATTTGTATGCCCGTAGAGGCTGAGAGTGTGTCTGAGAGGAGTGAGCCTGTCTGTAATCTCCATTAGCTGAATAATAAGATAATCGATACTTGCGCTTGGTGGACGTAGCCCAACATTTGGGTGAACCACGTAAATTGTTGTTTGCTGTGTTTTGTGTTTGCATATGTATTGATTGTCTTATGGTAATTTGTGATTCTGCACCTGCAGATTACAACAGTTCGTAGTAGGTATAACGAGTGTGAATTGTTTGAATTATCAGTCCATTGGTTTATTGATTTATACTGCGTGTGGAAATAAAGAAAGCTTAGTACTGAAGGTGCAGTGGAATTTACAACATGACCACAGTGGATATATTGTATCCCGACTGCCAAGATATGGAGGCGTTCAAGAAACAAGAAGGAATCACGTTTTTTGTATACCTTTTTTTTTTTTCCATCTGGAATTTTAACGGCGATACATTTATTCCAAATTGCACTGTTATTACATTTGAGGCACTCAGTAATTCTTCTTGGAATTTTAATGGCAATACATTTATTCCAAATTGCACTGCTATTACATTTTGAGGCACTCGGTAATCCTTCCTGTAATTTAATATAATTTAGGGTTGATTTAAACTATTTGTCTGTCATGCAAGGTAATTATAGGCGATGAATGTAAATATGGCTATTTTTAATGATATCGGGTCAACTACTTGTTGGTTTTTGCCCTGTGTTTCCAGATTAATCAAATTTTGAGAATGTCATTGAATTGGTTCTATTTGTCCAGTGCCAAGAATGTTGAGGTTATAGGATTAGGGTATGTTTTTGTCGTTAGATGTAAATTCTTTATCGAATTATTTGTTGTTGCATCTGGGAGAGCAATGACATGATTGTAAACATCCTTGTAAACTCTCCCATTGTATACATTATTTCCAATAGTGAAGAGAGATAGTCTCTTCCCCCAAATGCCTAGAAATCTTGCTAGATCATGTATAGTAGACATTGGAGATGGCAATTTACACTTCAATGGTGCCCATCATAAATGGACATGTAGATCAGTGGTAGAGTTAGAAGAGCCCACTTGCCAGGTTTAGGTTCTGGGCCCAATTTTTAGCCTCTCCAATTTTCAACAGTAGAATTATCAAATAGATAGACCGAGTTTCTTGTGCTAATGTAAAACTAAGCTAGGATATGAAGAAAGCTAGTATCACTTTTGATGGCTTGCGACTTATTCATTCCATCATGTGATTGACGATATAAATTTTCTCTGGAATGCTACAGTTAGATTTTCAAGCAATCAAAGATAACTGGGATGATGTTTGTAGAGAAAAGTCATTACGAGGATTGTTGTAACAAAGATACCTATTTATTGGCCTAATTGTCCAGCAAGGATTGTGATTGTGTGCATCAGTGTACAAGTATTGTTGAATGGGATGTTTACAGTTGTCTGGTTTCATAAATGCGGAAGGTTTTTTTGACTATCTTTGAAAGCCTCCTTTCCATGCACTTCCCCATATCAACATGCCCTTTTTTGCAAGGTATTTTTTCCCTTTCAATATCGTTCTGAGATTTTCTTTATTCATTACTGAACTTTTTTCCAGCCATGAGCCAATGTCCTTACATTCCCTTATTCAGAGGTGCAAAGCCACTCCTTTATTTTTGTTTATTAACATGGAATCATTCACCTTTATCCATCCTTTCTAGACAAAAAATTCTTTGAATTTTTCCATATCATCCCTATTTTCCAAGCGGGGATTTGATTTTAGGAATCTTCCGAGGCATTCACTATCTTGCTATTTATGATCTTCCAAAATAAATAGTCCTGTATGATATTTTACCTTGTGCTATATTACTCTAAAAAGACGCACCTATTGGCAGCCTCTATGAGCTCCATTTCATCTGCACTTGCCGACAACCTCTATGAGCTCTATTTCATCTATTTCATCTGGCTGCAAATCAAACCCAAAATCAGCGGTCATAATTGTTTTAGCAACAAACTGCACTGATTTTCATGTAATTTTAACAAAATTGAGTAAATATTCATTAAAGATTTCATTTAGGTACAAATTGCACTGCTTTTCATGTAATTTTTAGCAGAGATGAGTAAAAAACAAACTGCATGGCATTTCATTTAGTTTTAGCGGAAAGACATGATACCCAGAGATGTCACCCCTGTGCAGATTGTCGCCCTTATTGTTCATATTGTGGGTGAATGGGTGTCAAGGAAGGCACAGAGTAGAGATGATCAACAAACTCTTTTTTCAGATTGCGCCCTCTAAATACTTGTAGAGATGTCATTCTCTGTTCAGATTGTGGGTGTCGAGGAAGGAATGGAAGCCTGCGCTTGTGAGGGGGTCGTAGAGATGATTGAAAAACTCTCTTCCTAGATCACGCTCTCTAATGCTTGCAGAGATGCCGTCCTTGCAGAGAGGAAGGCACATTAATTTACAGTTCTCTAGGATTCATGTGGGTATGAGATGAGGCAGAGGACAAAGGACACGTGGAGACATGGCAGACGATGGTATCTATGGCATTGGCATTTGCAGTGACGCTACCGGTTTATTGACAACAACATTTAATATCTCATATATTTACATATGTTTATGTATTTCCATATCCTGTGTTGGTGCGTCTTAAGGCATTGGCTTTGTCAAGATGTAACATGTGACTGGTATGCATTAACTCTCTCATTCATATCTCTATTACCATGCACCACACCCGTGGGATACATGGCAATATTATATATATATATATATATATATAAAATTAAACACACTCAATAACAATTTAACTAATAACAAAATATAATTAATAAATAAAAACGGTAGAAATTAAATGCACTCAAAAATAAATAATAAAAGAAGAAACACACTCAAATCTAATTAATTAATAAATAAAATGTGCAGGATGTTACGGATCGAGGGACCCTTCCCAACCTGGAAAACACTCTTGGAGAAGCTAACTCAAATTTGCAGCAAAGATTAATTCTTCATTTATTAAAAATAATCTTTCGTTCTCCAATAATTCAATAGCAACGATCTTCTCTCTTAATACATGAATGCCCAATCTTTTAATAATAAAAACATATTTATACATAGGCACACCATGCCTCAAATCTTAACAAATTTATTGGATGTATCAATCTCCTATTTTCGTAAATAAGATGTTGTCTTCTTTCTTGGACTCATTGTGCAAATAAAAGAAACGGTTGTTTCCAACCAAAGATTCCCATGCCAATTGCTCACAATTTTTTCCAATCTCATACAAGGAGAAAGGTCCCGTGCACAAGAGAGAAATTGACTATTAGAGCAAAATGAATGATATTAAATTCATTCTCTTTAAAAATCTACATGGTGGATTTAATATTGGATCCTCTGCATGGTGGATTTAATATTGGATTCATAGAGATACTTTGCACAAAACATCATTGGTTAAATGTATTCAAAGCATTTTAGATAATTTATTAAAGACTTTAATATTGTATCCATAGAGATAATTTGCACAAAACATCATTAATTAAATGTATTCAAAGCATTTTAGAAAATTCATTAAAGACTTTAATATTGGATCCATAGAGATAATTTGCACAAAACATCATTAGTTAAATGTATTCAAAGCATTTCAGATAATTCATTAAAGACTTGGGAAATTAATTAAATTATTATATTTTCTCTTAATATATTTTATGGATTTAAATTTAAAGATATTTTAGAAATATAAATGAGGTGGATGAATGGATATTCATTTTAATAATAAAATGAATAATTATTTTTAAGTCTTAACAAAAGGTGTTTTATAAACTTGGCTTCACGAATATACATGGGGTGAGAAATGATATAAATTGGTGTGAGTAATTAATGTAATTTGATTATGGATGGGTGTAGGATTTAATTATGGGTATGGAAAGGATTAATCATAAGAAATGAGGGTAAGCTTTATGAGTAATTATACTTAGTGATTTCCCTTATCTTTAATAAATTAAGAAGATGTCAAAAACACGTTTTTACCTCATTTTTGTTTACTGTTGCATACTTACAATTGTGGCCTATTCTTGAGCTTGTATATAGAAAATGGAGCTTGATGAGGACTACTACAAATACTTGAAGAAGACATTTGATCTGCAGAAATGTTGAGTGTGCTGGTGTCATAGTGCAGAAATCATGTTTAAGCATGGTGGAGGAACATGTTTCTTGGACATAGAAACATATGATTAAACCATCATTGATAAAACCATGTTAAAAATCTCTTTAATCACTAAAAAGACAAGAAAACAACAATAACTAACCATAAGGTAGAATGGATGTATTTAGCAGTAAATGATGAAATAATGGCTATAAAATGTATCAAGAGTGCGAGAATATGGCTTATGAATGAAGGTTTTACATGGTAGAAAATATGGCATATTTGGAGCTCAACATTCCCCCACACTCATTGGTTTGCATGTCTTCATGCAAATATAATACTTATATACTCTATTTAATCATTGATTTCCGTGACTTTGTTTCTTTGTGTAGGTGTCGGTTCTTATGGATCAATGCTCTTTTTCATTTGATATTGTCACATATTTTTAACTTAATTTATTTTACAATAGAGAAATGAAAATTGAGGACAAGTGAGAGATGGGATGGTGGATGATATGATAATATGAATACAGACTTAGGTGTTTGTATACTATGTGTTTTTCTTTAAGACCAATGTTTATTTGTGGTTTTTTTTTTTTAGGCAACAATGACTTCATCCTTTTTATGTGAATGCTTTATGATATATATAAGGAGAAGACACTATAGATGTGTTGTATTTATGCACCACAATATTTTGTTTTTCATTCTTATGGCCTTATTAGAGTATTATGCATTTTATTATGAATTGTGGATGGAGAGTGAATGATAATGGTTTATGAAAGATAAAGTGTATGGAGTGGTTAATCATCAAGTTACCTCAAACTTTTTAATGAATCAAAGATTCTTAAACTAGTTTTACCTCAAGTTTACCTTCACTTTGATGTGCACTGCAGGCTGATGGAGTGGAGGATGAACTAGAGTACATGCTTGTTGAAACCGAAGATTAATTCGAGCAAGACTGAGAGATGCTAAAGATCTAGGAGAGAGTTGATGAATGTTGATCTACTGAGATTCCTTCTGTCTCTCTCTCTCCCCCACACCTGTTGGTTTGCATGTTCTCATGCAAACTCTTATTAGCACACAAAAATTGCTGCAAATTGAAAGATGACTATGTGGAATTGATTCATGTTGAATGAAGAATGGAAATGAAGTATGCCCAAGCTAAGAGCTGCTGAAAATATCCTGCAAAAAGTACCCTCGAAAAAGATTTAAATTTCTGTGTTGTTGGTACAAGAACCTACTAGTTTCTGTACTAGCAGTGCCAGAATAGAAAATTCTAAAAGAACTAAACCAATACTGTTATTATGAGAGAAGAAATAAACATTGATGTTATGCTAAAGAAACAACCAAAACTTAAACTTTATCCATGCTTGTAAATTTGGAAATGAAATTGATTTTAAAATATTACAAGAATAAAGGAAATTCCTAAATTACTTATTACATACGATTTCATCAATCATTAATAGTTTTATGCTCAAGAAACCATGTCAATTATGATGGGAGATTTTTCCTCTCATCCTTAAATAGGAAAACATGAAGAGATAAGTGGCATTTAATAAATGAGAAACCTATAGGAAACCGGTCATCCCTGTTTAAAATTTCTTGTCATTCAAGTAATATTGATAAAGTTCACATTTGATTTTATTAGACTCCTACACTTATGGGTCCCACTCCTAGGACAATGACATCCTAGATATGAATGACAGTTTCTTAAGATAATCTTACAGACATTCTCAAATGGAAATTAGATGATGTTCATTAGCCTTTTGTTCAACCATGCATGCTTCTTCTTAAGGATTTACACAAGTATATTGTTCATACGGACAAATACATATTAGGCATAGTAAAATATATCAAAGTAAGAAACCATTTCCATCAAGCATGTTTAGTACCTCGATGGGGTAACTTTGACACATAAAAAAAATGTCCTCCCCCGACAGAATGCCCCATTTCCCACAATCATTTTTAGTACACTTATGGGTTTTCCTAGTCATACCACATGCCGGTACTCGCTGCCAACAGACATGTTCAGTATCCCGACAAGTTAGCCTCTTAAACCCATTTTCCATCAAAGGCTCTTGTCCCAAAATTCACCCTTAAGAAAAAAATTCATAGGTTGATTTTGCATGGGTGAATGAAGGAGCAACTATGAAAACCTTTTTACGGGATGGGATAGTATTAGGTTGGAAGATATTCTACAAATTTCCCATAAAATATTGTTCATATGAAAAATAGACTTGTGTATTTAGATTAGTCCAAAGACATATCATGGTTAAATTTACTTAATGGCCTAAAGGTGCCTCTAGTCCATAAATTCATCTTCTTCATATAAGAGTGTGTCCCCTCACAAGTAGAAGTTTCATTCACTCTCATGCTACTATTTGATAAGAATGTTTGAATAACAAGTTCTGATATGAAACTAGGATGTACAAGTTACCTCTGGGTATCACTATGCAGACCTTAAATATTTTGTAAATCCCCATAATATTTTAAAGATTAGGCTTATGCGAAATTGTTATTATTAATAGTCAAAAATCTATATATAATAAGAAGAAAATATCCTAAGTTGTTTTGGTTTATGATGTTAGGTCATCAATATTATCTTCATCTCAGTTCATTTATTTGGAAAGAAACAAGAAAATATGTTGCATTTATTTAGAACCAAGTTAACTAACATGCAACTTTTACTCTATCCTATCTAATAACAAGAAATCATATTTCACGTGTAAGAATATTTCCAATGTAACCATGTGCGTAATAGGTGTAAAAATACATTCATACTCGAGTTTGAAAATAAGCTTTAACGTATACTAGAGTATGAAGAACCAACTACTTTTATGATGATGTGAAGAGTTGTTGAAGAAGAGAGTGGTGGTGCAATATGATAGTCGTCTGGAACCATAGCTCAATGGAATCTTGATGTTCTTGGTTCACTTCCCCATTTAGAACACTCACATGTCTCCCTCTATCATGCCATGCATATCATATTCTTTCAAATAATTGGTCTCTTTAGTGCATGGAGGATCTTCAGAAAGGCATATAAAAAATTCCTCGATCTCGGGTTCTAATGGTGGCTCTCCATCGAATGTGGTCCATGATTCTTTAATCTCTCCTATAGGTTGGAAAGGTTGATTACAAAAGGCTTCTATATATTCTTGTGGATGTAGCTCATGGAACTCTTGTTCTTCTATCACTTCCAGAGAAGTAGATATTTTATTGACTACTATCAAGATTGCTCTTCCTGAGAGGCAGAGATTCCAGCTACTGCTAGGATTTGAGAAATTTCTTCCAAACTCTTTATCATCTTTGAATTCTCGTTGTTGGTTGATGGGTCATGTTTCACACATGGATCAGTGTAGAGGGGGG
>CBVK0101568318.1:0-14274 GCA_900067695.1 Picea abies | reverse complement strand
CACTTGATACCCTACATCTCCCATCTTGACTCATCAAAGAAGATGTACGATGCCCTAACAAACCTTTTCTCAGTTAGAAACATTGGACAAGTAATGAGTCTGAAGAATGAGCTCCGTGACATGAAGATGAATGATGATGACAGCATAACATCATACTTTGTGAGGATCTCTCAGTTAAGAGATCAACTACAAGCTATTGAAGAGATCATTTCAGAGAAGGAATTGGCAAACATAGTACTCAATGGTCTTCCGAAGACATGGGATGCATTTGCCGCAAGCATGAACACAAGGAAGGAGTATCCTACATTTGAAGAACTTTGGACTTGTTATGCGCAAGAAGAATCAAGGATTAGTGCAAAAGAAAAACCCCAAAAAAAATACGATGATCAAGCCTTCGCAGCAAGATTCAAGAATTTTAGGAACAAGAGGAAGTTCGGCTCAAGGAAGAAGCCAAATCAAGAGAAAGATATGTCAAAAATACAATGCTTCAACTGTCGAAGATATGGTCACTACAAGAATCATTGTCCCAAGCTAAAGAAAAGGAAGGATACACACAAAGCATCAGTTGTCAAAGAAAAGGAACCTTCAAAGAAGACTAAGAAGGATGAAACAGACTTCTTCCTCTAAAGACAAGGTAACAATACTCTTCTTAGTTCTTGTACATATCTTGTTTGCATAGTCTCAGTACACATCTTGTATATCTATCTCTTAGAAGATAATATGTTCCAAGATGAACTATACCTATGGAAGAACAACAAGATAAGGATTGCTATCATTATACAAGTCAGATAATACACATGAAAGGATGAAATACATCAAACAAATCATGTGGAAGCTATTACAAGATAAGCCAAAATCAGAACCAATCTTGAAGAAACTTAGAAGAAGCAAAGACAGAAAGAAGTCAGCAATCAAGAGGAAATTGGAGAAAAAATTATGACACTCTGCAGAAGGCAATAAGGATGCAGACGGAAGCGTGGACTCTGTTAGATGGAGGGAGTCGATTATATAAAGAAGAGCATGTAATCATACATGAAGCAAGGATTAGGAGGGAGCTAAACCTATGATGCATTGAAGATGATGAAGTATATATCCACGGTAGCAGCCATGACAGGCAGTACGTGTTCAGTTCGACCTTAGAAGAAGTCTTCTTCAAAGAAAAACCTTAAAATATCCCTGGTTGTCCATCCACGTCCGTGATCCTATGATGAAAGGAAGAAGTGGAATCTTTAGGGCATGGAATCTATAAGAAACTCCATGGAACCAAGAGCTAAAGAAAAACATGAGGAAGAACATGAAGATTCCAAGAAAGAAAGAGAAGCCAGAACAACCAGTCATTGTATCGAGAATCACAAGATTACCAGCCTGATATGAACTCACTAAAAGCAATCAAGCAAAGGAACTGAAAGTTGTGATGAAGAACAGTGTATATGAATGCAAGCATTGCAAAATCCAGAACTAGAGGTTCTCCCAGATGGAGGGAGAAGACTATGATGATTACTTGTTCAAGTAAACCAAACATACCTCTACATGAGTCATTATATCATCCATGGGTTGGAGTTCTACATCAGATGAATGCAAAGACTGTTCTCTAGAGCAATTAAACAAAGAGCATATGAAGAGCAACCTCAAGAATTTGAGGCATACCAGAAAGAGATCCTTGTATGCAGATGGAAGAAGACAACTTGGTGGAGAACCTCCAATGTACAACAGAAGCGTGGTGAAGATTTTCTATAACAGAGATATTGTATCAAAATGATTACTCAGAAGATCAATATGATGGATTGTCAATCCATGACAAAGATCTCATGATAACAGAAGAAGTGCCACATGGATATGTTCCAGTTTGACCCTTGCCACGATGTTGTGAGCTAGCAAGAACCAAAGAGGAATCCAACAATGATATACTTTATTGATCAGAGCTATATGAAGCCTTTAGAGAAAACCAGTGTTCTAGACCGAAGTACATTTGAGACCAAGCATTACATTCTCCGTGATGAAGTCCAGAAAGGAGAAAGTGGTTCTCCAATACATATCTCCACAGATGAGCAGATAAGCAGACATTTTGGTAAAGCTTCTGTCCGAGATTAAAGAGTTTGCGTACTCAAGTTGGAGCTCGTGGAGACGACTTCCTTACTGAAAGAGGAAGAGATGACTCCCAGGTTGGGAGGGAGCATTGATGTGTTATTGATTGATGAACAGTCATTTTTCAGTCCAGGATGAGGAGTTCCTTTCCAATTCGAAAAGTGGTTTGAGATTTATGACGGACAGGCATTTTCCAGTTTGGAAAATGGTCCAGATCGAGCGGTCATTTTCATAATGAAAATGGTTCGATGGATTGTTGATGTACCATAGACATCAATTTCCCATTGTGGTTAACATGGGGAATGGTCTAGGGCAGTCTCTCTTCTTGAGGGTTATTGAGGGTTACTCAAGAAGACTGGCCCGCCTCGCCGAACAGCGATTTCCCATTGTGGTTAACATGGGGAATCGTCCGTTTTGGAGGTTGGTGCAAGACAGTTGTTTCCTTTGGAAATGGTCCAGACAGTCATTCCTTAGGGCAGATTCATTCTCTCTAGGTTGCACTTTGTTTAGTGTCGGAGGAATGGCCCAAGGTGGGGAATGGTCCAGGTTCAGCAATCAGGGATAGGCATTCCTTAGGGCAGATTCATTCTTTCCAGGTTGCACTTTGTTTAGTGCCGAAGGAATGGCCCAGGGTGGGGAATGGTCCAGGCTCAAAAATCAGGACAGTTATTCTTCCTTGCTTGAAAAGAATAGTCCAGATAGCTCATCATTGATGTTTGACCTTCTAAGGACAGATGCTCTTCCAAGATCTCACAGATGTGAGTGGAAGAATGGCCCAAATGATTCAGTTTATATCATAACATTGTTTCTGTGCAAGTTGATATCAAATGATTGTTATGAAGACTGTATGTCTCTAGACAGTAAATGTATACTACTGTGGTGGATATGTTCCACTGTTTATGACTATACGTCATTGATCAAGTACCTGTGTGCTACTTGGTGTGGTAGTGTACCACTGGATCGTAGTTGTGTACTACTATGGATAGACATAATTGTGTTCTATTGAATGATATTGTTCCAATTGCCTTGAAGACTATCAACAGTGTTGAAAATGATTATCAGCTAGATGGATGATTAATGGACAGAGATTTCCCAGACAGAAAATGGTTCAGGACATTTATTCTTCTAGGACATATGTCCAGATTAGAAGAATGGCTCTTGTGTCACTCTGTGGTGTGAGTGACTTATCCAGCATCATGTCTAATTACTCAGATGGAGTATGGTTTCGAGAGATGATGCAGCTGATGACACTGATGGTGATGACGGTGCTCATGATCTAGTCATGAGATAGTCTATACAACTATGTTGATGCTACCAGGTGAATGGTATGTGTGTGCTCAAGACCATTACCTGTAATGCCTCCCTAGCTAGGAGGGAGTGTTGATATTATGGTAGCTGCGGGAGGTATTTACCTCCACATGTAAACCTGACGAGAATAGAATATTCCGGGAAGCAAGAAGAAACCCTAATGAATTGGCTAATAACCCTAGAAGACATGTCGGCTCAAGAGGTTATTAGCCTCCAAGAGAAGAAGTCGACCAGAATAAATAATATATATTGAACAGATAGATACCCAGAATGAGAAGTCGGCCCAGACAGTTAACCAGAATTAGTATAAATACAAGAGGCCAGTCTTCATTCTGGCAAGCATTCTCAGAATTGCAGAGCAGCACTTGTGCGCACTACAGGTGCCCAGTTTGTGTGCAGGTTTGGAGGAGCGCTGCCTTTGCAGTTGCTGCAGCTAGCAGATTACGCTTTGGCTTGGACTATCTCTTGGTTAGGGTTTGGACTATCTGATCAGCTCTTGTTTGATGCGCTATCCTTGGGGATAGATGTGTTACCCTTTGTTTGGCTATCTAGCCTAGGGTTTGCTTCCGAAATGCTTCTCAGTGAAGGTTAAGGTGCTCAGAGGGTGGCTTCGGCCTATGATTGGGTGACAATAGTGATATTGTCGATGGTAAAACGAGCACATCCATTATATTCTAACACTTCCTAGTTAGAATTGCTTGCCTTGGGGAGTAAAAGGGTTTACACCCGCAAGGAGATAGCATTTGTTAGCTCTTTATTCATTTGACTCCATAACCCAATAGCTAAAGGAACTAAAAATAATTGCATTGAAGAAATAAAATCTTGCATTGGTTAACGTGAAAAGTCGGGATTTTGAGATTGTCTAAATTGGAATTAATTCTATGCTTTATATGCTTGGTTGAGCCACTAGGGCGTCACATTTGGCTAAGTTCTTCTTGCTGCTGTCATCATATTTCATCTGCAGCCATTAGGGCTGCAGAAACCCTAACACAACTTCCTTAATAACTCACAAACCAACCGTCAAAAGTTGCTAAAAGTTTGCCCCTACAATCTACTAACCCTACAGCACTTTTTGGGTGGATTGTTGGCAAGTTTTGGTGGTTGATCTTTTTGCTGTAACAACTTGTATGCTACAGCGATAAGGCTGCAACTATATCTCTGCAATACTATTTTATTACAGCCTTGTTTCATGCTAAAGTCTTGATCTTTCATACTTGAGTTAACTAGTCATTGCTAGCTTGTCTCTTACAATCTCAACTAGACTTTTAGCATCTTTATTTGCAGCTCACGTTATCATTTTATCGCTGATATATATTACTGTTTATTGCTACAATTAGGGACAGCAAGCTTAACTTGCTTGTCCAACGGGCTTGTATCTTTGTTTTCCTTGTGTCTCGAGCAGGTACAATCACCACTTGGCAAATCTACTACGTTGTGGCATATCTTCTACCATCGACGAGACTCTTTTCATTCCCTTTTCACCTTCCATCATTGACCTATAGGGGGATTCCTCTTCATCTCTTCATCTTCCATCTTATTTCCCCCAGGGTCACCGAGATTCCCCCCTTGAGGTGATTACTTCATCTCTAAAGTGACGGATATACCTGCCTAAGGTGACAATGGGTAGGTGCTCTTAGTTGTCGACATTTTGTGGTTGGGTCGGGCTTTGCCCAACCTACAACTTGTGTGATAACAGGACCGAATATCTGGCCGTACCCAGCAGCAAAGCAGGCCGTAACCAAGGCCGTACAGCAGTAGCTAGGTCGGCCGCAAGTTGGGTTGTACAGGGCCATACACCTACAACCAGCAAGAGGCCGAGTAGGGCAGTACAAGACAGCCAAGGGAGAGGGCTGATTTGCTAGGCAAAACATTTCTAGAAAAGACCGAAACTGGGCTGTAAGAATTTCGGAGAAATTTCTGCCGTAATAATTCCTTTGAAGCTCTAATAAAATCCCCTCTTAGCTGATTTTCCCCACACTGGGGTTTCCAGGGTAATTTCTGATGTCTATGTTTTTATGTGCTTAGTTTCTTGTTTAAGTTTCTGCTGTGCAAATTGTTAAGAACTCAACCATAAATTTTCTGCATAATTTTCAGAAGTTATATCAGCAATGAATTTAATTTCTGGGTAGATAAAATTATTGGCATTAAATTTATGATTGTTGGGTTCATAGAAAATTAACATCTTGAAGTTTTGAGAATGAGCAACTTGTGGATGATGTGAACTTGCATTTCCAAGTTAAGTTGGACATTTGTGAGGGGTCCATCATGGGAAAGCAACACAGACTCCCTTTCTCGAAGGAGAGAGCACCTCGAGCCATGAAGCAAATGGAATTGGTTCAATCAGAGATTTGCAGACTGATGTAGAGGTTGTCCCATGGTGGTGCAAGATATTTCATATTCTTCATTGATGACAGTGCATACATTCATAGAGTCAATGGTGGACAGAGAAATTAAATAATTGACTATACATCACTCACACATCCTTACATCATGTCTCATTACAATTTATAGCATCTGTAAGTGGTTAAGGTGGTTCAAACACCCAACCCCTAACCATAACATCTAAATATTACATTGGTCACGTGACACTAATATCATGTAACCACTATACATACTTTTATTACTCCTAAAATACCGCAACACTCCCCCATGACTCGAAAAATAAAATTTCTTTGATTTCACACCCTTTACCCTAGTACAAAAGTTTAAAATTTTACAACTCGAGAATTGTATAAAGAAGGAATACATGAGGACTACAAAATTTGAAGTCCACACATGGATCTACCACCATTGACGAAGGCCACTGGGGAACTAGTCAAAGTGCTCTTGGTTCTCGAGGATCGTACCATGGTTATATGTTGTATTTTCAACGTCTCTTCTATATTTAGAATTGAGTCTCTTCATTACCACTCTATTATATTATTGTCCCCCTCATTTTGAAGGCAGGATTCCACCATACCCACCTAGACAATCTTCCAACTCCAATAGATTGCCATCAACCTCATGTATTCTTATGTGGAATGTGGGACTCAATTGGATTCGCCTTGACAATCTACCAAAGTGAGCATCCCAACTTTTGTACCCCGTGTCTAGAGACTTACTTGAGTTGCTATTTAATACATGTAGCCTTTACCAGTTTCATCTTCTACTTCCTTCTTTGATTCACAAACAATGTGGGTAAACTCCTCCGTTTTTTTAAATTTAATCTTTAAACTATTTTCCCTCAATCCCTGCAAAGATTTGTAGTTATGTGTCAAGTGGGAAAACTTACCATGTCATCTCAAAACACTATGACCAACATATTCACCTTTTTTTAAATTGCTTTTGGTGCCACAAAAAAAAAATTAGTGCCTTTTTTTTCAGGAAATCAATTTTGAAAACAAGAAATGAATGCCTCTTGTTTTTCCCACATGCTTTAGGACAAAGCATACTTTTAAGTTCAGATAGTGTTTTCGAGATTAGCATGTGGAGCCAAAAGCACACAGTGAATATTTTATGGATTTAATGTGTATTATAAGTATTGCTTGGGTAGATTGTGGACCCAAGCAAGCACGCCCTCCTAGTGATCATAGTTGACCAAGTTAACAGATTGTTGAATTTATACCCACTCCACCATTGTGAATGGCACAGGTGAGAGTGGAGAATTGGTGCAATATGTCACTGTTGCACTATTGCTCTAGTATTAGATTTTCTAATGATGAAAATGGTTGTGGAATATTACAACCAAGTTATATCTTGTACATTGGTTATGGATCTATTTATTAAGGAGCTTTTTTATTATTGTCCCATGTTATGAAGTATTCATTCTTATGCTATTTGCTAGATGTTCAGAGATAGTTAAATATATTATAAACATTGGTTCCACTGTCGAAACCATGTACACTCCAACACTAGGGTCTCCAAGGATTTTGTTCGATATTGGAAATCTTCAATACCCACCAGTAATACTTAGTCATCTCTTTGGATACCAAACCCAATGTGGAGGTCCATCACCTGCAACACTGGCTTGAGGTTATGGAGAACAAGCTCCATGTTGCCCTGCCAACTGTAGCAAAAGAATTTAAAACCCTAAAGGCTAACATGGCCTTGCATCTTTGTCAGTTTGACCAAGACAACTAGCCAACAGCACATTAGGCAATGGAGCACCAAGTGTTGAACCCTACCACCAGCCTCCACCCCCATAAAGTTGGCATATGGAGCATGTTGTCATCCTAATACACACTTGCAAACGTGGAAAAAGTCTCAATCCACCTTAGTGTGTCCTTGGAGGCACAATTCCTAAATCCAAACCCACTGTCACCTCGATTTGGATTTCTTTCGTCTAGGCTTACTCCTAGGGAAGCCAAGGGGGGTAGACCCTAGTTACTATGTGAATTATTAGATGAATTCTAGGAGTTAATTTTAGTTTGTTAAAGATAAGGGGGAGCTAGCCTATATGAGAGGCAATAATGCAATGCAAACCTTTAATGAAAAGCAGCCATTTCCCTAAGTCAACTATGACTAGCGCCTAAGGTTGGGCAATGGGGTCAATTAAGTACAAATGAACAATAACTTTACAACTTAATACAAAGAACTATAATTACAACAATAAAGAATAGCTAGATGATTCAACAATGTACAAAGATACAATTACTTACAAATGTACAAAAGAAAGGAGAGATGCACTTGTTAGATCTATTACACCAATGAACTAATCATTCAACTGATTGTGCAGGTAAGTAAGAGAACATAGCTCAAAGATGCACTTACAACAAATACACAACTTACAACCCAAGCTTGAAATGCCCCAGAGGAGAGGTGCGCAACTTCAAGGAGGGCAGCTAAAGCACTAGTGCGCAACTCTAAAGGAACCTAAACATGAATAGGAAGCCACCAAGATGATGATTGCGCAACTTCAAGATACACCATTCAACCATAAATATACCCATTTTAAAAGTAAATGCAAGAAAGATAATGCTTGAAAGTAAAGTTGCAGTAAAGTTAAAGCCCATGCACAACTTAGATTAAATTATGAAACTAAAGCTTAGGTTGTGTGAGTAAATTTTAAGGTTGAATTAAGTGAGGTGAAGCTGCAAGCCTAGACTAGGTGACTTCCCCAATACTCCTACCACTTTGGCCAAAATGATTGTTGGGTGCTCAATAAGCAAGGCAAACAAGGCCTTACCCTAGCTCCATAGGCCAACCCGAAAAACTCGAGCACTCAACAAGGGGGACAACTAGTGTCGTGAGATCATCCGTGATCTAGCACCCCAAGTAGCCTCCACAAACCTCCTTTTTGGTGGCGAAAGTTGTATCAGTAATGGGTGATCTAATTACTAGATTGATTGATCCTCCTAGACCTACAAGTAGGTTGATTTAACCAATAAGAATAGTTGTATTAAAAGCTTAAGGAGATTAAATAACAAGTGCTTAAAGAAAATGTACAAGAAATGAAAGTGCTTTCAAGAGCTTATACAAGAATGAAAAAGGAAATGCTTCTAACTATTACGACATATAAACAATGAACTAAGAAGGAAATTAAATGAAACTAGAAGCATAAAACCATTAACCATTTACCATCTAGCATGCTAAACTAGCCTTACGATACTGCATGGGTGGCTAAGTCAATCCTCTTTGCAGGGTGTAGGCAAAAGAATGAAAAAATGCAAATAACTTAAATTGAAAAGAAAGCAAGTAAACCTAGCCACACAACCTTGTCTTAAGGACAAGTGGGGCAACAAAATTAAAGTTTTAAACAGAAAACAACTTCTAAATCCTAGCCTTACGATTTAGCATGGGTGGCAAAGCCAAACCTCTTTGCTAGGTGTAGGCAAACATAAATAAAAAAACGCAGAAATTTTAGTAAACTTGAGAATTGCAAGTCCAAGAGACTCTCTTTGAGCTTGCTTACAATGTGAGAAAGTAAAAGAAGAAGAGGGTATTCAATACCCTTGCTTGAGAGGTTATTTGTTGATGATTTGTGGCCCCAAATGGGCAACACCTTCCCTTAAATGGTTCAGATCTGCAGAAAATCAGCAAGTAAAACTCGCTGGAAAAGCTGCAAAACAACCAATAAACATTGGAAAATTTCTGTTAGAACAAACCAGAAATTTTAGACAATAAAAACAGCATATAGTTGAAGATTAAATGACCTATTCTACTGCAGAAATATACTCAAAAATGCTACAGAAATATGAGTATAAAGAACATAAAATTTAGAGGGTTTCAAGTGGGTGAAGGGATAAATTTCCAGATCTAAAATTTATCCTTCCTCAACCCTTAGTGACCTGCAACAAAAGAGCTCAAGCTATAAAATAAAGAAGAAGATGAATAGATCCCAAAAACATTAACAAAATACTTTACTAAAGAAAGGAAACTACTACACTAAGATCTAGAGCAATACTACTATAGATCTATCCAAGCAAAATACTTTGTTCGGATCTCCTACTCTAGATCTAGAAGCTAAAAACTCAAAGAACCAAGATACAAATCACCTCCAATAAGATCCAAAGCCAAGCACCAAGAAGACTCCCAATGCCAAAAATTTCCTCCAAAGATTCTTTTATTAGAAGCAAGTTTGGACAAATACTTGCCACAAACTTGAAAAGAAAGAATGAGAACAAGAAGAAAGAGAGAGGAGAGTGGGAGAGATTTGGGTATAGTAACAATAGTTGAGAGTAGATGTCAAATGAGGGGGGGTGAGCATTTTTTTATACTTGGGAGAGGAGAGAGACCCCTCTTGGATGAGTTACAAGTGTCACATCCAAGAGCAATAGAAAAAGTCAAGGATGAGTCACTTTTAGGGTTTTGGTAGTGAGTTAGGGTTTCAGGGGTGAGGTGTAAAGGAGGAAAACACCTTTTCCTATGGTCAAACATTAGGTTAGACACCAAGGAGGGCGAATTTAGGGTTTAGGTGGCTTTTTTCATGCAAACTTTTTAATTCTCACATATCAATTAGCAAGGGAACACCACTTTAAGTTGTTGGCTAAGCAAGGGGGGGTCTTTTAAGTGGAAAATTACTTTTCCAACTTAAGAAAAAGGTTAGGAAACCTTTCCCACTCTCTCTCAAACCTTTTTGCTTATTTTTTTACAAAAAATTGACATTTTGTCAATTAAGCAATTAAATTGTTGACTCAAGACTGACTTGGACTCCTCATGGACAATGACCTAGCAAAACTTGTCCAATTGAGTTGATACTTGGTCCAAGGGTGTAGGGGGTCTTATTCCATTCTTTTGAGTTTTTACACCCCTATTAAAATCCCCAAGGACCTAGTTTTTACATCAAAATAATTAAAATTACCATTAATTGGGTAATTTTAAAAAATTAAAAAAAACTACTTAGACTTGACGGAATTCCGCAACACTCTAGGAGATGTCTAGACTCTAGCATGGTCATTTACAATATTCTTAGACCCTAGTCACCCATTGGGCTCGATCATTAGAATGTCTTTCACCACTTTGGAGGATTATTGTGGGAGTGAAAAACTCGAGGGTAATTAAAAAGGCTGGTGAGGCCAAATTAATTATTTGAGGAAAAAAAACACTCGATAAAAGGACTTCCCTAATGATAAAGTCCTAGGCAACTAGCCTACAATGTGATCCATGCAAACCCATTACATTATTATCCCACGCAAAGGAGCGGAAATTCCAATTACAAAAAGAAGTGTCGAGGCAAAAATTGCCTTGTAGAACCAGTAAGTCTTCAACTTGGTTGCACCATCAGGTACATAGCTTCATGGCACATGGAGTTGACCCCCTAGTTGAAATAGGTGGTCAACAGAGCCCAGTCTAACTTTGTTAAGCATCTTGTTATGGGGCATAATATTTTGGTTATGTATTATGTCATGTCACCTATGGTTTCATGTTTCAATAGTTAGATATAGGGCCTCTATGCATGTTTCTAGTTCATGAGTTCATATCTTTATGTAAAGGCCATATGCTAGCCCAGTCAGTTCTAAGGTTATATGCTAGTCAACTAGATATCAGTACATGGGAGTGCCACACTCCCCTGATTTTGGTTTTAGTGCACCACAAACCAGTGTAGAGCTCTACTAATCACCTACCCCCAGCTCAATGTCAAATAATAGGGAAATTTTATACCAGTACTGTAATTTCTTTACTCATAATAAAAGCAAATTTTTTCCTTGAACCAAAAAAACACTTCAAAGCGAAAATTTAAAACAGAAAACATCTTTAACCAACTCAAAGAAACCATACTTTGAGTTATCAACCTTGCTCTTAATTTTTTATAGTTATTCATATCAAAGAATTTTTAGGATAGAAAAGGTACCTAAGAAGACAACCACATACCAGAAAGCCAAACAATGATTCAGTATGAAAGTGAGCATTATTAGAAATCCCTGCAACAAGTCTCCTAAAAATCAGCAATTTGCCAAGACTAATTGAGAGTAAAATTATGACAAAACGCAGTGTATATTTACTAGTAAAAATACTAAAAACATTAGTATAAATCAACCCTGATGCTATTGGTCACACATAATTCCACCAATCAGCACAACTAGAATGCTAAATTATGCATAGACCTAACAATGAATTCCTGCTCTTCAGCAAAACCAAACCTTTTAATACAAGCTAGTAGACAAGAACCAACGGTTTATCCAAACTTGGTAAGATCATAAATACAGAATTGTGACTATACCTTTGCATAAAGCATGGTATCAGCTATAAAGGCCTCCCATGTTTTGCTTTTTACCATCTGAACAAGAGGGGCAAAATGAACAAGAAACAACAAGGATAAAGTTTAGAATCTACTGCATATATAATCTAAAGAAAAACCTTATTGAGTCTACCATGGATGAACTTCTCAAAAATTGTGCATTTGAGACATAGTAAAATATTCTTCTCTGCATGTCCTTTACCAGTCAAATTGCTGGGCAGAGGGGGTCACTTGTCCCACAAACAAGGGGGTCTCATGCACCAATTTGGTGTCTGGCTTGGCCATGACCTTAAAAATAGATTACTATTACTATTATTATGTAGGAATAATTATTTTAAAAATTCCTTCACTTCTATATGCATCAACAAAATAATGGCAGCATCAATAATGATAACAAACAGTGCACAGTTATTTGGCACACTCGTATTTTTTCAGCAATCTTGTATCAAAAGCATCACAATAAGGCAACTAAAACAGCATTGAAACCATATTTCACAGGAATCACAAGGATGAAAAATGTCCTGCTCTACATTTACATGACTTCAAACATTTCAAAACCAAAACTCATACTAAAGAAACCAAATATATATTACTGCCCATAAAACTAAAAAAGAGCATACACCCTTTCACTTTAAAAGGAAAAAAATATAGCATTTCTACTACCAATGCTCATATAAATATTGAAAGACATTAAGTTCTCACAAATCATGGGAAGAAAAATAAACTAAGGCATCCATAGATTGGACACTAGAACTTTCCACTTTCAAAGTGTAAAATAGCTTTCAAGGCAATTATCTTTAAATTAGTTCACTTGAAAAAAAAAGAGCCTACAACATTCAAAAAATTCTATGTTTGAAAATCACTAGACCCATACAAACTTCATACCTAACACAGAAATTCTAGACATCTAGAAACTAGCATGTTCAAAAAATCAATTTATACATTACAGCAACATCGTAGTTTCTCAAACTTATCTACATTTATCATATTAGAAATTAGTAGTAAAGAAACTCAATGCTCTCACCAGGTCATGGAGTAGAACTTGATACTTTGATTTCTAATTCTCCTTTTATCTTTGGAGCACTATCCTATGTCAAACTGCCAATGACCCTAGATCCATTGGTTTAGGGTTTTCTATTCTAATCAATGTTCCTAGGCCGATGCTAAAATTATTCATCGTTTCCTAATGAAGCAAACACAATGGTTGAGTAACAGCAGACTTCTAAAATGATTCGAAGAAGAAATGAGCTTTGGAAAGGTAAAACATTTGAGAATGCTAAAACTCATTAGATAGCAATATTTATTGTATTAGACATGCAATCAAGTAGTGGATTGCTCACATTACTAGTCATTGAAATTGTGCTTGATAGCAACCAGGCAGCTCAAAGTGCAAGATCAAATTGATCTATGATTATGGCCCAACTTTTATTAGAGCAAGGATTCCAAGCTACTCCTAAAGATCATACCTTTCAGTGGTGTGCTTTAGTTTCAGCTGGGTGATTTGGGAGTTAAGGCAACTTAGAGAAAAGACTTTGGTGTTGTATCTCATGGTGCTAGATTAGGTTGGTTAGGGAAGTCAGCAACTTGAAAGAAGCCAAGAAAACCTTGTTCTTATTATTCCAAGGATTAAAACCTAAAATAATGTTCTATAATGATTCCAAACTATATGTCTAAAAGTATTTCAAAGTGTTTTCCAATTTGGGCATTGTCAAAGAATTCCCTACAGCGACAAGAATTTTGACAATATTTAAAGATAGAAGAACATTCATAACTCATCTTCGATGAAAGTAACATTACCCTTTGCTCAACCTTTCAAGTCTAACTAGCAGCAACTAATGACATGAAAAACATAGAAATGAAAAACCTATTTGAACCAAAAAATTGGCTTCAATAAAGCCTTGCCAGTATTAAATAATGACAATTGGAGAGAGAATAAAGAAGAATTGCAGCAAATAATGCCACTAATATCTTGAGCTTCTACATAGCCAATTGAGAATTTGGACAAATGAGCAAAATAAGAATTAGCACATAACTATGAGTTTCCAGAAACCCCAATGGATATTCATGCTTTGGTTGCTTTGGGTAGAGCTTCTAGTAAATTTGTACAAGTGGTTGCGAAGACTTGAAGTATTGCTCTCAGACTTGAATTGTTTTCTCCTTGTTGCTATTGTTGAGATATATATATACATACACATATATATATATATATATATATATATATATAT
>CBVK0101568305.1:0-10414 GCA_900067695.1 Picea abies | reverse complement strand
GTTTGTTAGATATCTTCAAAGTGTGTGTTTTGTAATACAACAACATTATGATCAAAGTGCATATTGGGAATATGTATAAGGCACATTTAAGACCTTTTTTGTATCGGGAAGTTTCATTTGATTCAATATTGAATAACAATGAAACTGCTTTTTCTGAGGGAAAAAAGAAATACACGCTGTAGCACTGTGAAATTGTTGTGGCAACTTTAAAAAAATAATTATTTTTCAAAAGAGATTCCTTACAAGGCTTGCAATGAGTTTTTACACTATCCTACATTGGATTTCAATATAAAATGACACAAAGTATTCAAACAAAAACTTAGTGATGATTTTGTTTTAAGGGGAGAGATCTTTAAAATTGAGTCAAAAGACCTCATGGAGAAAAATAAATTTTATGTGTTGAATTTTGGAACTTACCTGCCAACAAAGTCAAAAGAGAACTTCACAATACTAAAATGACGAAACTTCAATGAAGACCCCATAATGACTATTTTGACTTAGATAAAATTATACTTTTGGAAAGCAATACAAATCAAAACTTTGGTTCGAGGAAATTTTCTCAAGAAAATGTTCTGAGTGTTAGAAGAGTTTGAAACTTATCAATAACCAAGAATGTTAATTAACGAAAAAAAACATAGAAAGTTAAAAAAAAGAAATAAAAGTGACCAGTTAAAGAAATAATTCTTTCAAGAGCACACAAAATGTTTTAAAGTTGTAAAATTGGAAGCTTAGGCATAATGATGAAAATATCATAATGGAAAGTAGGGGTACCCTAAATTTTTAATTTAAAATTGGGGTGCAATGAGGACTCAAAAAATGACGACACACTAGCTGAACCAATGAATATTTGATAGTACTTTAGAAATAATTCATTTCGAGATTTTCCAAATAGGCTTCAGACTTGAAAAGATGGGTCACCACACTTAGTTCTCTTCTTGATAATACTCTTAAGCTTTCTTTATGACCAAATGAAGAAAATTGGTTGAGTTGACTAGAAATACAAAAGAAGTGAACTTTTCCTTTATCACAACTTAGCTAAAATGGGAACAATAGCCTAAGACTACCATATTCAAGGAATAATAATGATATCTCCAAACTAACTTATCAACTTAGCTAAAATGAGAACAATAGCCTAAGATTACCATATTCAAGGACTAATAATGATATCTCCAAACTAACTTATGGTTTTGATGGTGTTGCTATGCTACCTATGAGCATCGATAGCCCTAATGAAGCCACACTGATATCATAGACCTTGCTCCATTTCCACTGAGCATCCATAGCCTCGATTGAGATATCTGCATTCTCTAGAAACTTGTATTCCTTTCCTCAATCTTTTGTTTCAAAAGATTTTATTTTCATTTATTTGAAAGATAAGGGGAACATCGTAGCTTCTGGGGATGGTATTGTGTTACGAGGTCCAATCCAACTATCTTGATTTTTTTAGAGAAAATATTTTTAGACAAGTCTAGACTACAGTTGTTCACCTTGAACTATGCTTACTAATTTTAATGTGAAGATATGGTTTGGGATTTTACAGCCAAATAACCAACTTATAATCATAAAAGGTTTTTGATATTGCTCACAAGTTCATCAATGAGAAAAGATATATGTTACACCACCATTTAATTCTTCAAACTCCATTTAATTTGGATTTTCTCTGTACTCTACCGAAGGAAAGTTTTCTAAGTACAACATAATTTTAGGGCCTACAATATGCACCAAGTTTTGGGTACTCAAACAAGGCTAAACAATGGTATAAATAGTGAAAATTTTAAGGATAAGAGGCTTTATAAAATAGAAACACAAGAATGAAGTGAAAGAGGAAATACAAGAAAAATGTAAAAAAAATAAAAAAAATTATGGAGTAAAATGCTGAAAATTGATTAAAAGAAAAGAAAGCTAAAACACATTTTACAAGTTGACTGCATGTGAGAAGTCATTCAAAATATGTTTCTTGTATTTGAGTCAGTCATGCAATGGTGACCTTCCTTCCAGTACTAAATCTATTTTCTATCCAATCATCCTAACATCAACACTAGGGTTTTAACCCGAAAAAGAGGCCCAATTAGACTCTTTTTTGTTCAAAATGAAAAAACCATCTGAATTAATGGCCCAACAACCTTTCAATGAGCTTTACAATTTTTTTCAAGTTTTATTAAAATAACATAGGAGATTGTTAGTTTTAGATATTCTTTTTTCAAGGAAAAAAATCTATAATTTTATTTATATAAAACAAATTACATTGTCATATGCCTCAAGGAATTCAAAAAATAAGGCTTTGTATCCAGATGGAGCAACAACTCTTTATGACTGCATTATATATTGATGAGATATATCATTATTTGTTCCTTGATTTTAAAGGACATTATTCACATATTTCCATATCAAGATATGAAAACAATCTACCATCACAATTCTCTAAGCTATATCTTCAAAAAAGTATGACTTTTCCGTGACTTAAAAAATAAAATTATACAAAATGACATCTTTCAAAAGGGAAATTTGCAATCTGTCAATTGTAAAAAAAAGGAAATTATATCCATGTTGCATGAGTGAGATCAAATGTGTTCCCATCCTGATAGATGGAAATGGTCTGGGTACCATGCTCCAACCCCAATGCCTCTTTTAAAAGGCCACCTTCTACCTTATTCATGTCCCTATATATATGAGACAAAGAAATGCACGAGAAATCCATAAAATGTTGTTGTATATCATCAAGAAGTGGTTTTAAAGTAAAATTTATGGTAGTTTCTTTATTTTGAATCCATTGGATAACAAATAAAGAATTCCAAAAAATTTGTAGTTGTGTAACACCATATTCTTGATCCAATTTGAGGGTTGATTTGAGAGCCATCAAATCATAATAGTTATTATTTTCCTACTCAGTCCTAGCTTTGAAATCTATGCTCTAATTTGAGGGGAGATACAATAATCCTTCGAAGCCTCTTATTGGAGTATTCCCTTGAGAGGAACCATCAAAGTATGACCAAGGAATATACCTATTGATGGCTTCGTCTTTTATATTCAGTTTTTTTTGTTTTCCCTAAATCCCTGGACAAACATTTAGTGTATTTAGAGACTAAATGACATAGTTAAGGGGTAGGGTCCCCATCCTTTGAAAATATTCAAGTTTATATAAAGCCATATTCCTCATGCTATATTGAGTGGAAGAGCTCTCATCTTCTTTGTGTCCTTGTTTTTATACCAAGACTTGAATGATTCTTCAGTATTTCCTCCTCCCCATTCATTCATCCTCCCTATCATTCTGATTCTTCAGTATTTCCTCCTCCCCATTCATTCATCCTCCCTATCATTCTTCCAACTTCTTTGCAGACCTCTTTGGAAAAGGAGAAATTCAAAAGTAATTGATCTATAGTTTCCTCCGCTTGTTGGCATAGACTACACCATCTTGATGGAATATTCACCAATATTGAGAGGGGGAGTGAATCAATATTGGGCACTGTTTACCATTTTCAATCACAAGATTAACTTATCAATGATTCCATTCACTTATTATTTCATTTAACATATTATAAACGATGCATCACATCATATACATATACACAGTACACCAATATTTTACGTGGAAACCTAAATGGGAGAAAACCAATACACAGTACACCAATATTTTACGTGGAAACCTAAATGGGAGAAAACCACATAATTCTTTCTTATATAAAAGATTAGATTCATAGGAAGCACCAATTTCCAAATTCGCCAGCACCAATTGGAAGGAGGATCCAACCCCCTATTTACACGCTCCAACCTAAAGGAAGTTACAACTCCCTAAATTCTCTAGCTCCAACAAGAAGGAAGCTCTAACCCCATATTTACAGGCTCCACTCCGAAGGAATCTCCAACTCCCTAAATTCTATAGCTCCAACTGGAAGTAGGCTATGAACCCCTGATTTATAAGATCCAACCTGAAGGAAGTTCCAACTCCCTGTATTCTTCGACTCCAACCGGAAGGAGGCTACAACCCCCTTTCCCTACCCCTTCCTTTCTCGAAATATAAGTGTAGAATCATCCTGTCACTGCCACTGATATTGATAATCAACCTGTCATCCAACCTGTCATAGATAGTCAACCTATCACTGATAATCGACCTGTCACTATCATCATCATCCAAATTGTCACTGTCTCTATCACTGTCACTATCTTTGTCACAGTCACTGCCTCTGTCACTAATACATATACCTCATCATCATCATCAACAACAAGACCAGATCCATTCATGTAAATCACATGCCAAGATCATCAAGAACATCTGTCAATCATATGCCAAACATCACCAAGATGTGCATCAAACTATATGCCAAGATATATGTTCCATATCATCCATAAACCATGTACCAAGGATATGCATCAATCATGTACCAAAGATGTATGTGCCATATCCATGAACCATGTACCAAACATGAACCTCAATCATATGTGATATTCTTCAACAATGTACCATGCATCATATCATTTGTGAACCATGTACCAAATATATGCCTCAAGCATGTACCAAAACATCCAGGTTATGCATGCAACCATATACCTCAAACATGTGCCATAACATCCATCAACCATGTACTAAATCATGTACCATAAAATCCATCAACCAATATATTCCTCAAACATATAAACATATACCAAATTACATCTCAAACTATGTTCCCAATATTGAGATGCTCCTCAAACCATATTCCAAAAGCATGCCTTAAGCATGTGCCAAACCATCCAATATATGCCTTAAGAATATACTATAAACATCAAAATAGAGCACATAGAAAGCATACCTTTAGTCATGTAGAAACCTGGTGTATGTGATCACAAACCTGTAGACCTTCCTCAACTTTAGCAACAAGAGAATAACATCTTCATCAAACTTTACCTCAATCTCATGGGACTAGTTTTTGGATTAGTCACAAACCCTAACTTTCAACAAGCATAACTCCATACCTGTAATGAATAAAATTTTGAAAATTGTACTCGATATTATTTAATATCTTCTCTAGAAATACTCCAAATTTTACTCCTTGAATCGTCCCTGAAAATGAGTTATAGAGAAAATGACATACCTTGCTGAATTCTAGCCTATTCTGGAGAGTGAATTTGTATAGAATGCCAAACTCTCAATATTTGATATCTGATTCTGAAACTCACAAAAAATATACTACATACTATTCTCTTTCCACTGCAATTGGTCTCACATAATTTGGAGCCTCTATGAAGAATTTATGACTATTTTACCGGAGACACCTATTTGAGACTAGTTACAAGACTAGTCAAAACCCCTATCTTCCACAGAGTGTATCTTGAAAAATACAATGGATCATAGTTGAAATGCTTACCACATGTACCTTGATATGTCTTCTCAACATCCTCCAATTTTCTCTATCTTATTCATTCTATAAAAAAATGTATAGAAAAATGGTAAGATGGCCTTTAATTAACATACCATAGAACACATCATCACAAGACTTCATCCTCCCTTGGAATTTCGCCCTTCTTGACTTCATCATCCCTCTAAAATTTTCCTCAGATATCCATAGTTACCTTATATACAAATAACTTGATTTGATGTAACAAATGAACTCATAGGTCCCTTATTTATGCTAGATCTGACACCCTCTTTTTAGGGCCGACTTGACCCAAATAAAATTCAATTTAATTTCTTAATGATTATTCCATTGGGGCCTACTTTACCAACAATATCCTTAACATTTATTTTAATATTCATTGCAATGGGGCCAACTTCTTATTTGCAAATTTTTTTCTTCTTTTAATTAATTTTGGGTCGACTTGTTACTTGTTACAACTATTTAGGGCTTCTTAACCATACTTTAGGGCTTCCATCTTCAAGAGGGCATATCTCCTTAATTGTGAGGAACTACACGACGTACCACCTACCGTTGGAAATGAAACTATGAGTACTATCCATCTATGAGGGTTGTTCATGCATGTTCCATGTTCTTCATCCTAGTTTTCCTCAAACAACTTTGGGCTTCATGACAACACTGTTGGGGCTTGTCAACCTCTCAACCACTTAGCCATCTTTCCAAGGCTTCTTGTAGAATTCTTCAAAGCATATTCCTATAAGGGCCATGCTTAAAGCTACGCCATAAGGGGACCACTTTGGAAACTTTTTGATATATGAGCATCACCATCAATAATTAAATAGGCCGAGTGGAAGACAAATTAGCATTGAGTGTGCAAATTTTAAATTGTTTTTGAATTTCGAGGAGAGCGCATCATTTGATGTTTTGGAGATTTTGTAATTAAGGCTGTTAAATATTTTGAGGCTGGAATTATTCTAAGAAATCTAGGATATTGTATCTCTCTTTAATGAAAGATAATATTCTGCATATTTCGAGCATCAGCTCATATCTGAATGTAAATACCATTTATTGTAATACGGTTAAGTAGGCGAATGTCTTAGCTATGACATGATAGCACTAAGATAGTCGGCATTAAGGCTTGAGAAGCCTCTTCGTGTATAAATATATGTAACCAATGCCCAAATGATGTTGTTGAATGTCATTATTATCACTTCTAGTTATTGTAGAGACTTGTATGAGTCCATGTACATATTTTATTGAAGGAATACAAGCAGAGAGGTTTGATTCCAAATGTATGTTTTTGTATTCTTTTGAGTTCATTGAGTACATGTGTTGTTTCTTTCTATTTTATGTGTTTTATGCATTTTATATGCATGAGTATGCTTTTTATTGTTAAGTGTGGAAACGTTTTACGTTTCTATAAGTTTAAATTGTTTCTCTTCTGAGAGTTTTGGTGCAAGGAGTGCATAGTTCCCACAAGGAGTGCAGAGGCCGAGTCAAGATTGACTCAAAATCTCATAAGAGGTAGCGTGAAACTTTGCAGAGGAAGTGCAAGAAGTGCATAGACTCTCAGTGGAGAGCAGAGTTTAAAGAAGAGTCGTGCAAAGTGTTCGTCAGGCCAACACTTGGTTGAAGTGTTGAATAAAATCTCAGAGAGGACGAGCACAAGGAGTGCGTAAGGGAGATTTTCATAAAAATATCTAAGTCCCAAAATATTTTAGAAGTCAAAGGAAGAAAGGAGTGTGCCAAATATCTGAAATAATTCAAGATCAAAGCTCAGAAATGATAGCGTCAAAATCCTTGAGGGGATTTTTTTTTTTTTTTATGGTCCAAACGGACGAGATCCATTTGGGAAATTACAGGAGATCTGAAAGTTGTGCATGGGTTAAACATTGAAGTTGTGCAAGGGTTAAACATTGAAGTCCTTCGGACTTCACATATTCGTGATATTTGGAGCATAGAGCATGGGGGAATCGGGATCCCCGAAGGCCCGAAGTCTGGAGCTATTCTGAGCCATCGATCAGAGGAGAACATGTGGCAGTAGATCTAGAGAGATAATACTCTAGAGGAAAGGAGTGTAATATTTCTTGAAGTAAGGATTCCCAAATTCCCAAATCGCGGGATTCATCCTTGTCGTTGATCTAGAGGAGGAAACATGGAGGAAGGAGAGGTCCTTTGACATTTCATGTATTCAAGAGATATAAGGTTTCACACTGTGCACACACTCAGACCCCTGAAGCCTGAAATAGATCTGGGCCATCCATTTAACAGAGTATGGTGGCCGTCAATTTGGGTCCTTTGCGAGTTCGCTAGTCCAACACTCTGGAGGATTGCAAGTGTTAGACTTACAGAACTCCCATAGCCTGGAGTCCCGGAGTGAATCATGGCCATTGGTCGATGGGAAGGTATGGTTCATTGATTTCTTGTTGTGTGTGTATTCAACAATATGATGCTCTAGGACAACTGTGGTGCAGTGCTTCAAAAAGTCCCGAAGTCCGGAGTTGTGAAGCGATTGTTAATAGTCGACCTGGTAGGAGAATAGGAGACACACAATCTACCTCCGCTAGTTTGACTCTCTAGGAGTGATCTGTGTTGAAATAATTAGATTTACCGAAGCCCATATTTTTGAAATTGATTCTAGCCATAGATTGGGGTGGGAGTTGTGACTTGTCGATCCCTGTTGTGGTTGGACGCTCTGTCACTTCAGTGTTTGGAAGGTTTGGAGTCTTGTTTTGTTGGGGATCCTGAAGCTTGATAGCTCTGAAGTCCTAAATTATTCGTATACTGGAGGGTTGGCCCATGGGTTTATCCCACGGTTCCTAGAGAGGCTCTGTTAGTGCTCGGGGACCCCCGAAAATCATATTTCGCATTCAGGAAGAAGATTTTAAATATTGTGTTATGGATTTGAGGTCTCATAGAGATCCTATGAGTTGATTCATCTCCCAAATTCAATGATCCTTAGATCGAGAGGTTGCGCAGGCCCTAATGAGTGGGTGGGGGTCTGCATCAAGTGGTATCAGAGACCGAATTAAGCTCTATGTGAAAGAAAGTTCAGAACCATGCCTCCCAGGAGAAGCGGGGAGAGACCTGTAGCAAATCCATCCATGGAACTGGAAATGAGGCAACTCCGTGCGAGATTGGATTACATGGAGAAAACGCAGAGAATAGAACCTGATGTTGGTGACATCAATGAAGCCGAGAGTGAATAAATGGAAGTAGAAGGAACTACAGAGGAACACTTGTTGAGAGCAGTTGTAAAAATGGGGGCCAGAGAAAAAATATAAGTCCCGATGTATGAAGGAAACTTCGATGTTGAGGAGCTTCTAGATTGGATGAGGGATTTAGACAAGTACTTCAATTATGAGGAGATCGATGATGAAAATAAGGTGAAGCATGTTGTTACCAGACTAAATGGACACACAACACTATGGTGGGATGAACTACAAGCCGATAGAAGACACAAAGGTAAGTAAAAAATAAAAAAATTGGTACAAGATGGTAGCTAAATTAAAATCTAAGTTCATACCCAAAGACTATCAGATCAATATATTTAGGAGATTGTATAATTTGAGATTGAAAGGATTCTCAGTGAAAGAGTACACTAAGGAATTTTACAGATTGAACATCATAACAGGACATAGGGAGAGTGAAGAAGAAAAAGTTGTCAGGTATATTAATGGCCCAAGATATGAAATCCAGGATGAAATCAACATGATGATGATGAGAACAGTGGAAGAAACCTATCATGTGGCACTCAAAGTAGAGGAGAAGATAGACAAGAAACAAATCCAAAGGAATAGAGGAAAGAGCCCAAGCAGAGGTAGAGGAACTATCCGAGAGAAGTTCTAGAAACCTAGAACTGAAGCTAGAAAGTATCCCAGTCATAATGAAAGAGGAGGAAGTTCCTGAGGGGGAAAATATGGTGGCATAAAATCTTTTTCTAGAGAAAAAGGAGGAGAAGTGAAATTCTATGCTTGTGGAAAGACATGGAATATGTCTTGGAAATTTCCTAAGAGAAAGAAAGAAGGAGGTGGAGAAGCTCACATTTTCGAAGCCCAGAAGAGGAATGTGGAGGAAGAAGAAATAGAATATGGGAAATCCCTCATGATGAGGAAGGTTCTCTTAAAACCAGAGAAAGAAGCAAAAGAGCCAGTTCATAGAAACAGTTTGTTCAAGACTGCTTGCAAAACCAAGGACATGGTATGCAAAGTAATCATAAACAACGGGAGTACTGATAATTTGGTATCCACGAAAATGGTGGAAAAGATGGAGCTGGAGACAACTACACATATGAACTCGTATAAGGTATCTTGGCTGCAAAAGGCACACCAAGTGATGGTAAGTCAACAATGCAATGTTGAATTTAAGATAGGATTTTATAAGGATGAGATTTTGTGTGATGTCATACCTATGGACGTTTTTCATGTTTTGTTGGGAAGACCGTGGAAATATGACAGAAATGTCAGACATGATGGGTGAAAAAATAGTTACACCCTTGAGAAGAATGGTCGCACACATATGTTTCTTCCAATGAAGGATAAGACAATGAAGAAAGAAGCCAACCCAAGCATACTTCTCATGAGTGGGAAGGAAATCTTGAAAGAAGTCAAGAAGGAATAGGAGATCCAGTTTGTTGTGGTGAAAAATCCCAGAGTCATCCTTACAAGTACTTTTGTGGATGATTTGTCTGTCGAGATTCAAGAATTGTTGGATAATTTTGCTGACATCGTGGTGGATGAGTTACCTTGTTCTTTACCACCCATTAGGAGTATCAATCACCACACACTAGCATATTTGGCCCATTTTGTGATGGTTGTTTCGACGCTTATGCAACGTTATGTCGTTGATATGGCGACGAATTTGGAGTCTCTGAAATGTCAATTTAGGTGATGTGGAATTTGCAACGAACTTGATCAAACGTCGCATAAGTGACGATATAGGAAAACAATCTTAAACCAACTTTTCGTCTAAATTGCGACAACTTTTATAGTTAAACTGATGCATCATTAGAAGTTGTCGTAGCCTATTCGATGACAACTTTTTGTTGTTTATGTAGCTAAACCGATGCAACAATAGAAGTTGTC
>CBVK0101568303.1:0-12892 GCA_900067695.1 Picea abies | reverse complement strand
TCCGGTTAGAGACACTTACGATGTCACTGATGTGGCACGTGTGTTTGTAAACGAGGTTATCCGTTTGCACGAAATACATAAGAAGATCATTTCAGATAGGGACTCCAGATTCACTTCTAGGTTTTGGATAAGTTTACAGTCAGCATTGGGGACTCAGTTGAACTTAAGCACAAATTATCATCCTGAAACAGATGGGCAGACTGAAAGAGTAAATCAAGTCATGGAAGACATTCTTAGGATGTATGTAATGGATAATCAAACCCAGTGGGAGAAGTACCTACCTTTGGTAGATTTTTCCTACAATAACAGTTATCATAGTTCCATTGGAATGCCACCCTATGAAGCTTTGTATGGGAGGCCATGCAGAACGCCATTGAGTTGGGATAGGCTAGAAGACCGAGTAACAGTTGGGCCAGAATTGATCCAAGAAATGGAGGAACAATTGATTCATATTAGGCAGAGATTAAAGGAAGCACAGGATAGGCAGAAAAGCTATGTAGATGCACACTGGACTGACCGAAGTTATGAAGTGGGAGACCAGGTTTTCATTCGTATCAGGCCTAATAAGAGTACCATACGGTTTGGGAAGGGACAAAGTTGTCACCTCGGTTTATAGGACCATTCAGGATCTAAGAGAAAATTGGACCCGTTGCCTATCGTCTCGTATTGCCACCCCACTTACATAAAACTCATAATGTATTTCATGTATCTATTTTACGTCATTATGTTGCTGATGAATCACATAAACTAAATTGGAAGGAATTGCAGGTATCGGATGTGGGAACCCTCACGGTAGAACCGTTACGCATATTGTACCGTAGAGTTTGACAGCTCAGGAATCGTCTAGTAGACCAAGTTAAGGTCCAGTGGGACAAGTATAGTCCAGGATCTACTACTTGGGAAGATGCTGAGACACTACGACGAGATTGTCCCTCACTATTTTGACCACCTCGAGAACATGTTTCTCGAAGGTGGGGTGTATGTAACACCACCTTTTGACTTAGATAGACAGGATCACCTGAGGCCTATATACTTTATTATCTAGTCACAGTGAAACTGTTACGTGATACTCTTAAACTTTAAAATTTATGAACTTTTTTTTAATGTTTAAATGTTATTGATGATGATGTATATGATGCGATCTACTACGTCCATGTAAATTTTATGAATGTTTAAATGTTATTTAATGATGATGTATGTAATGCGATCTATTATGTGAATGTAACCTTTATGAATGTTTAAATGTTATTGATGATGATGTATATGATGCGACACATTGTGAGAATGTGAAATAAATGAATGTTTATATGCTATTAGGATGATGTTGGATATGATGCAATCTATTTTGGGTAAATGGTAATCTTGTGAATGGGTGTCGAAATTGAATTATGGGATATTATGAGATCTATTTCTAATTGGAAAACTTTGATGTTAATTTATCAGTACAGGGATACCAAATTGAAATGATGACAGTATGCAATTACATGATGATAATGCATAGAAATATATGAGTTTGTGTTACAGACTAATCTGGAGGTTATGGGCTATGAAATAGCCAAGGGATAATGATGATGAAAGTATATATCAGGACCACTGACTGAGAAACATTATGGTATGAATATTGTATTTGGAAATTTATATTGGTTTGGATGCATTGCTATGATATGTGGATCAGTGCATGATTTCAGGTAACGACACTACCCAAAATCGAATAAACGATGACAAAACCTCCAGCAACACGGTGCCACTGTATATTCCATTGTAGGGTTTTGACCCTAGTTCTGTTAGGAGGGGTGGAGGCATTTCCCACCGTGTATCCTCCATTATAGGGTGTTGACCCTGGTACTATTAGGAGGGGTGGAGGTGTTTCCCATCGTGTATCCTCTGAAACCTAAAGTCTTGGGAGGACGGTGCTGGTTCACGCTCCCCAAGACATGTGATGAGGAGTGTCAGTTTCCTGCTAGGGAAGCTTGGTCGAGATAGCGACACTTCCACTTACGGGTTCTATTTGGAGTTAGGCCAATATAGTTGGCGCTACAAGATAGTCTAGCAGAGGAAGGATAGGATGGGAGATGGAAGTAGGTTAGGGAGGAAGGATGAGTAGAATAGTTGAGACTATATGGAGATCTGTCTTGTGGTGGGATTTGATGAAGAAATTTGTATATATGAATATTCATTATTATGTAACTAACCACCATTGTTTAAAATAAATTATTGAACCGAACAATTGTAATTAAACGAATTCTCACACAATTAATTGATTGTTGTCTTTTATAAAAGACTAGTCTTGCTGACTGGATTGAATGCATACATAAATTACTAAAGGATGACAGTTTTGATTATTAGTACATGCACGAGATTTGCATGTACTAGCTACACATGCATTTCTTGTACATATACACTAGTATGTATGAGATTTCTTGACTTACTTACTGATAATGTCAGCTACTTGTTATGAATGTGTGAACCATGATCTTTTTCATTGTACCATAAGATACCTTAACTTCGGGACGAAGTTTCCTGAAGGGTGGGTGTATGTAATGACCCTAGTTGGATAAATGTTTAAGAAATTATAAAGTAAAACTAATTAGGGAATTAATTCTGTTAACAAGGTATTAATTAAACAAAAATGATTTAATTATATTAAGTAAGTGAGTTATTAATTAATTAAAGGACATAATTGTAATTAATTAATTAATAACTTAACTACAAACTACATTTAATAACTTACATGATGGATTTAATGGATTAATGGAATATGATATAAAATGGATTGCGTATACAACAAGGGATAAAATAAGAATCCCGAAAAGATAAAAGAATTAATGGGAATGGATAAGGGTAATAAAGGAGTTAGGTGAGGAGGTAAATGCGGGGGGAGTCAGTGAAGGAGGGATAAGGAAAGGAAGGAGTTGGAAGGGGAGGATTCTACGGGGGGAGTTGGGAATGAATTTTGGAGAGCTGGGAATCAACACAGTGCGTGAAATTTTGAGCGGAATTGACACAGTGCACCGGGGGTTGCTAGGGGTTTTGGGCTCGGAGGGCCAGGATATCCGTTGATATCTTGGGGCTAGGGAGCTAACTAGTCAATAGGGAGGACGGTTTTGGGTTAGTGTTCTAAAGAAGAGGGAAGGAAGCAAGCTGCAGACAACAGGAAGGATTATTAGCATCAGAGTTAAGGTATTTCTCTAAAATTTATGCCTTGTTGTATTATGTTAGAAAAAAAAAATATTATTCATAGTAAAATTTGAGTTACGGAAGTTACTGTTATAAATGACTGTGTTAGGAAATTACTGTCTTATTTTATCAAAATAAATTGATGTAAAATTAAAACCAACCATTACACTCCAATCCACCTAATTATTTTCTCCGTCTGACATGAAATCTATCCCTCGCATCTTGCTTGAACCTATCTTCGAAGAATTCCCTTTTATAATGCTCCTAGAATACTCCTTCTCTTTAGGATCCTACATGGTCATCTCATACCATGAAGCCTCCTTGACAGACTTGGAAAGATGCTCCTTCACCCCTAAAGTTTGACTCCCCCTGATATGATCAACCTTTAGAGCTACATGATTATTTTCCTCTGTCAGTATCATTGATAGATATGTCATCCCCCGATCTCTAGATAAAATTCATTCTTCATCGATATAATATCCCATTGAGTCACCTTCCTTTGTGGCTCAAGCACTCGAAAAAAAGTCCTTCTTTTCTCCTATGTGATATAATTTGGATTATATATATATAAGTTTTTCTCCACCTATCCAAGTTCTCCTTGTTAGTTTATTGGCCTCGTGCCATTTCTCAGTAAGCCACTTGAAATAATTTTTCTGTTGAAACTACCTATGTATTGACCTATACAGATCTATATGCTCTTGTCACCACTGCAACTTACATATGTACATTCCTTCCCTTACTAAAATCTCCATATGTACATGCATGTTCTTACTACACCCCACATATATGCATTTATCTATAAATAGTCCTACATATGTATGCATATGTTCCTTATGTAACCTACGTACAACTCCATAAACCTACAAAACCCTATTTTTTCCTTAGAACTGTTGTTTTTCAAAAATCCATCATTTTATTTCCACCTCATGGTTATAGGTATAATAATATCTCCTTCCAGATATGATATATATCCCTCCAACTACTACAAATTTGAGATATGGCTTCCCTTCATAGCATGAACTCTAATACCATGTTGCTTTTACCCCTCTATCCAACACCTGATAATTAATTCCAAATAAATCATTGATTGAATTAAAGGAAAACTAAGTAATTAACTAAAAATTATAGTGGAATCATAAATAAGAAAATCAAACTATTACCCACAAGACACAAATATTTTTGGGTATAAACCCCTTGAAAAAAACTCGGATGCAAAACCAGTACTTAAATTCTTTTATTATGGTCAAATCAGGGCTCCCATAACAAGGTTAATAATTCCTTGAGAGAAATACAACTATAGACAGAGATAAAAAAAATTGTATTGTTGTACAACCAAAGAACAACATGCTTTTCTAGGTATATGCACCTGTCCTTCATCTCACCCACGTATACGTGCTTTGTCTCCACTGGTGCCTGCATTAACGTATGAAAATACTATATCAAAACCTATGTATGGTGATATGATCTCCTCAAGCTTCAATCAACTGAAACCCACATGTATTTGCCTCTACTCTCTCTTCACCTTCACTTGTATGACCTCTATATGGAATTCCTTCTCCACTTGTCCATGATCTTGATTCACTTTCCTTCACAATCCAACCCTCTCTGCATCAACACTTGGATGAAATAATCTTCACCCTCTCTCTATAATATCTCACTCACTCATATAATGTCTAAGATAAATTTCTTCTTTGCTTCTACACTATAAACTAACTTCACACTAGCAAAAGACCTTATTTTCTATCTCTGTGTAAATTTCCCACCTTGGTCTCTCACTAAAAGTATCCTCTTCTTTACCCTATCCTTTATTTTATTATATTGAGTTATGACCTAACTCTAATATTCAAAGTGATTGATGGTTGAGATTACTTCTCACCTCACTTGCGATCAATGGCTATTTTTTAATTCACTAATGCAAATTAAATAATTTTCCTTAAATAAAACTCAAATCACTAATAAAATCACTTTACTTTAATCATTAATTTAATTAAAGTAAAGTATCACACTTGGAAGACTCACTTCAACTTCCACATGTTAGACACAAGCGAATGTGAAAGTAACCATCATATGCAACATGTATCAACATATTCATCCTTATATAACTTAATCCTTCCATAATTTTTTCCTGTGGATGACCTTTCCAATGTATGTACTCATGCCTTGCTATGATTTCTAATACAAAGTTGATGGCTATCTAAAAAGAATAGTTTCACACTTTTTCACCCGTTTCATTGGTACAATAAATTCGAAAGGTTATTTTCTTCCACTTATGGAATAAAATATGTTAGGAACAAAGCAAACTTTTATATCAGAGGAAGATAGTATTCACTATTATGAATACACAAAAACTTTCAAATTTGTAATCTCATGCTTCGATCAAATTATATATAAATTTAGAATTAACGGTTGATCACTTTTTACATTTCTCAAAATGGTTAATGTTAGGATATAAAAAGGGTATAAATATCTTCCTTTTTCCCACATTTCATGATATCATCTTGATTGACTTTTTGGTCATTTAGGAATAAATAGAATAAAAAATGGATAATATACTCTTTAGCGTTATTGTTGAAGTTAGATTACATAGATCCTAAAATATGTTTGGAATTGTCTGGTTTTATTACAGGATTGGTTAAATATTGTCAAACCCAAGATAGCAAAGGAAATCTTGAATATGCGCAAGCTATTGGAGGTTGAGGACTCTACAACGCAAGGCAGTTTTGAAGATGATTGAGTTTCTTATATTGTAACTTTATAATAGTAACACAATCCTAAGGATCTCTCGATCCTCAGGATAGCTTGATTTACCTAGATTATTGTAATATATAAGGGGTAAATAGATCTTGAAAAAGAGATAGAAGAATTGCACCAAAGAACTCAGAACTTAGAATTGCTATGCGTTAGCAGTTTTTGTAAAATGTTGTACCATCTATGAAATTGATAAAATCTTTGAGCGGTTTTACCATTTCTATATACTAAATTTCAAATAGCAGTGCTTCTAAGGACCAAGGGCCCAGTCTGAAGGAGCTACTATTCGACCTGTAATTGTATCAGTTCAATTTATGTTTTGTGATTCGATTCTCTTTTACAATAGTTAAATGAATGCATAAGTGTGTTGATGATTTCATGTCAATTTCAAGAGATATATATTTCCTGAAGCATTAGATGATTGTTGTTCCAATTCCTATTACTGAGATTTGATGTGTGACAGTTCTTCATAACTTCACATTTGTTGTTCCTTTCACTTAGTTTACATTTGTTGTTCCTTTCTGTTAGAATATAGTTGTTGTTCCTTTCAATAGAAATATGATTGTTGTCTCTTTTCAATTAGATTATAGTCCCTGTTTCTTTCCATAGATAGAGTAATACGCCCTTTTTCTTTCCATCAATTTGATTCATAATAATAGTCAATTCTACAAGTCTTTATTTAGATTCAATTATTGATCTTAAAATGAATTCAATAGATTAATTAGTTCCTTTCCATTGCACAACTTTAGATTTCAATTCCTAGAATCCTTAATGAATGTTTGAGGAACTTGACTGTTGATAAACTCAAATTTTCTTTAACTACATGATTTTAGCCTCCACAAGCTCTCTGCATAGACTTTGCCGATATTCTTTGAGATAAAAGACGAATCCTCGGGTTGATAAATTAATGATAAACTAAGGTTGGTTTTAGACATCTTTAGACCCCAACATTTTGGTGTTGTTTCCAGGGAAGAATGTCAAAGGTAGCATAGATTGTGCCTCTAGAGGACGAGGTATTGAAGATGAAAGGTAAGAACCTACACAGGCAATAAGTAAGATGCTTATGTGAATGCCTACCTCTAGTTGACGCAGTAAGAGGTTGCATAGGTGTTTTTCTTTCTTTATTTTATTTTTTTTCTGTGTGAAGTGTGTATGAATAAGAAGAAAGATCTTGAAAAACCAAAACCCCCACCAAAAATTACCAAATCCCAGGGCTCGGTGCTCCCTGGAAGAAGCACTTTCCTAGACGACATCATCTGAAAAGCAGAATCTCAAGCTTTGGTTGGACCTAGAAAAGGATCTAGATGAATCCATCAAGTGGCAGTTTCACCAATTGTAGCCCATGCTAAGATTCATAGAAAAACTGAAGGGACTGAGAAAATCTTTTAGAGCACAAATCTTCCACCACTCAACCCATTGGAAGATGGAAACTCTTGTAATATGGAGGAAGGAGAAGGAGAAACCAGTGGGATAGCTAAGAAAGACCCACCACCCGATCCTAAATCTCTTATGAAAGAAGAAGGCATACCCGAAATCCCAGACAGAGGAAGTGCAATGAAATCCCCTAGAGGATCAGGTAACCAATCAATTCAAACAAAATATCCGGATCAAGAAATCCCTGAAGATTTTTTGCATATCTTCTATCAAATGGAACAACCAAATCTACAACATCCCCAGACTTCCACTTTGGAATATCCGATAGTTGATCAAATCACCAATGCCCCCATGAAGGCAATTCCCCTACAAATCCTACCAACCTTTCATGGATTAATCTCAGAAGACCCGGACACATTCTTATTTGAATTTGATGTATTCCGTAGAGGGTATGATTACACATTTGAACCCCAAAAATTAAAATTGTTCCCCTCCACTTCGAAAGGAGTAGCTCTACGCTAGTTTATGGGAATAGGGGGAGGAACTATAAACACATGGGATGAGATGAAACTTGCCTTCTTGACAAAATATCAGGATTATTGTAGAACTAGAGACTTAAAATATGAAATATTTCAAATGACTCCAAAATAAAATGAATCATTAGAAGAATATGTCGAGAGATTTCAATATAATTTACAAAGATCACCCTATCACACGTTACCAAATGAAGTACTTAAGGAAACTCTAATTAAAGGTATGAAAGATGAATGGGTATAAACAATTAATTTAATGGGGAAGCGTGACATTTATCAAGAAACTTATGATGAAATCATCCTATTATGCATTAGGTGCTCAAGAGGAAGTTCATAGACCAAATCAGGGATGCATATCCCCCTCACCAGAAATAGCAATATTACCAGCGGGGGTGTTACGTGAGATGAAGTTCGTAATCTCTTAGAAAACTTTAAAACATATATTCTAAGAACTATGATTACACAATTGGATGTAATACATGCCAAACAGAAAAAAAACAGAAGCAGAACAAACACTGGCCATATTTTGCCACAGGTGCAGAAGAAAACATGGTCTGAGTTTGTGCTATCTATGGAAAGGATCACGACACAGAACAATGCCCATCACTTCCTAGACTGAAAGCTGACTTTAGAGAAGAATAAGAAGAAGAAACAAATCCATTATATATGATGGCTCAACATCGTCAATGGTAGAATTGACCTCCAAATATAGTGCATGACCCTTCCTCTTTCGTCTCCGGACAGTATAATCAGCAACAAGCTCCTGGTAGCACATGGCAGGGTCAGCCATTTACTAATCAGAACTGGCAGACCCAAAAATACCCACCTGCAAATCCCACTAGGAAAAACCAACCCGCTGCAAATCCTGCCTGGCAGAATCAACCAACTACAATTAACACTTGGCTTAACTCACAATATCCCACCTCATCCTCGCAAAACTCAAATAACATATACCCTTCACAGTGGCCCAACATGACTACCCAAAACCCAAATTGGAATTAGAATTGGCAGCGATCCATGGGGATAAACAACCAACCCATGGGGATGGCCCCTCAAACTCAACCTACATTACAAGGACCACTCCAATTGCCCCAAAACCCGCAATCCCAATTGTTCCCTCAACTACCAACCCAGCCTCACCCAAATCCAAATAACAGACCAGCTCAGCTTATCCAGATTATGGAGAATGGAGAAGGAGAGACTAGCTCGGTAGGGGGCAACTAACTACGGTTGATATTAGGGTGGATAATCTCCTGAAGAAAATAACGTCTTTCAAGAGAAGGAGAATGAAAAACAACCAACAATAACACCTTTTAATGTGGTAATAACAGAAGAAATCAAGCAGGGGGAAAACACAGTCGAATCACAAGATCCTGATAAGGATGCAATGCCCTCCCCACCATTCCCTAAAATATTGATGATAGCAAAATTGGTCGTATATCCCAACTTCAACATTGTATGGGAACTCAAGAATTTATATATTAAGATTCCACTTCTGCAAGCTCTTCAGGACATCCCAATCTACACAAAAACGATCAAGGAGCTATGTGGGAGAAATCCCATCAGAAAAATTAAAAATCCATCATCAATAATCCCTATGGTAGGAGCCTTGTCTGATCTAATTTTAGGTAGACAAGAACCGGTCAAATATGCAGATCCGAGGAATCCTATAGTGACAGTTCAGATCCAGGGTTGTTCTTTTCCCTATACACTAGTTTATTTGGGAGAAACCATCAACATCCTAACTATGGAAACCTTCAATACCCTAGGTTTTGACTCCTTCGAACCCACCGCAATAATGATGTAGTTGGCAGATCGATCGATAGTTTGACTAGTTGGCACATTACATGATATAGTCATCTCCATCAACTCTTGGGAATATCTAGCAGACTTTCTCATTATTAACCCAAGAAGTGGACTTGAAGGGCATCCATTGATACTGGGTAGGCCATGGCTTGCAATAGCCAATGCATACATAGGATGTCGAGCAAGTAATATGAAAATCACTAGAGGGGGTATAACAAATAATCTCATTTTATATCCTCTTGCTAAGCCAAGTACAACTTTCGTATATCCATAATTTCCACCACCACGATACCCATAGAATGATTTACGAGCCCCTCTTACACAGGAAGAATCCCTTAGAATTAAAAACTAGCTAGAGGATGACATAATTAGTGGGTTTATCAATAGTCCAACCACCATGAGCAACCTGACCTGCCAGATGCTCCAAGTTGTTCTAGACTGTGAAGCATAGGGAGACCTGCTGGAAGATTTAATGGCACAACAAATTCCAACTACAGTCGTTCATAACAACAAACCCGTCGAGATTTCATGAGGGAGGTCTCTAGACATTAATGCCAATTTAGATGAACAACAACAACAAAATCTAATTCAATTCCTCTCCAAATACTAGCAAGATTTTACATGGGAATATTCTGATATGAAAGGTATTGATCCGCAACTCTGCACACATCACATCTATGTTGAAAAAGATGCTTGACCTATCCGACAGCCATAAAGAAGATTGAATCCTCACTTTAGGGATATCGTTAAAGAAGAATTACTAAATCTGTTGGATGTAGATTTTATATATCCCATCTCAGATAGTTAGTGGGTTTCCCCATTAGTGATCGTCCCAAAGAAAAATGGGAAATGATGAATCTGTGTTGACTACAAGGAACTTAACAAAGCCACTCAAAAATACCACTTCCCTTTGTCTTTCATTGATCAGGTCCTGGATACTTTGGTAGGAAAGAAATTATTTTCTTTTCTAGACGGTTTTAGTGGGTACAATCAGATTCTGATTGCCCCATAAGATCAAGATAAAACTACATTCACATGCCCCTGGGGCACTTTTGCATACAGAGTATTACCCTTTGGACTTTGTAATGCTCGAGCCACTTTTCAAAGGGCCATTTTGAGCATATTCAACAATATGATCAGAAAAGGACTTGAAGTCTGTATGGATGATTTCACTCCTTACGGAAACGACTTCGATCAAGCATTGAATAATCTGGAGAAAGTACTAGAACGGTGCAATGCGACCAGGTTATGTTTAAGCCATGAAAGATGTCACATGATGATGAAAGAAGGTGTGGTACTAGGGAATTATATCTTTGCAGATGGAATTAGAGTAGATCCAACAAAAATAGAGGTAATCTTTAAACTACCTACACCACACACACAAACTGAGGTACATAGTTTCCTTGGAACTTCAAGATACTATCATAGATTTATGGAAAATTTTTCAAGAACCACTGCACCTTTACATGTTTTGACTGGTAATGTAGAGTTTCAGTGGTATATAAGTTGATCTTGACAACACCGGTGTTGAGGGGGCCAGATTGAAAAATACCATTTCACATCTACACCGATGCATCAAATATTTCCATAGGCATTGTCCTCGGACAGGAAGAGGACAAGAAACCCTACACCATTTATTTTATTAGCAAGAATCTTACTCCCGCTGAACTTAATTATACAGTAACAGAGAAGGAGTTTTTAGTTGTTATACATGCCATGAATAAATTTCTTCATTATATAATAGGCTATCTGGTCATTCTGTATAATGATCATTATGCTATCAGATATCTAGCTAATAAACCAATTACAAATGGATGGGTCACTCGATGGTTTTTACTATTGAAGGAATTTGATATCGCCATCAAATATTGACCTGTGAGAGAAAATCTTGTCGCAAACTTCCTATCCTGCATACCCAAAACATAAGACTCCTTAAGAGTCGAAGATCGATTTCTAGATGAGCATCTATTTTCCATTACTATAAAGCCACCTTGGTATGTTGATGTGGAAAATTACCTGGCAGCGGGAAGATTACCGACACATCTTTCATCAAGGGAAATAAAATTGATCATCCATCATAGTGCACGATTCGCCTGGATCAACGAATATCTTTTCCATATAGGAGCTGATCTCTAGATCCACAGATGCATATGAGATGATGAAATCTATGACATACTAAAGGCTGGATATGATGAGCCCTGTGGTGGGCATCTTTCATATCGCATGACTGGACACAAAATTTTGCAGATGGGCTATTATTGGCCCTCAATATTTGGAGACGCGAACAAATATGTCTAGACCTACGATAGTTTTCAATGGATGGGAAAACCAGGTCAGGCTGATGAAATGCCTTTGAAAGCACAAGTGGTTGCAGAACCATTTGAGAGATGGGAACTAGACTTCGTTGGCCCCTTCAATCCAAAGTCAAATTAGAAGGCCTATCTTCTAGTCGCAACGGACTACATGACTAAATGGGTAGAGGCAGAAGCCTTACCAAATGCAACAGAAGAACTAGTCATCAAATTTCTTTTCAAATTATTCGTACGCTATGGACTACCAAGAGAGGTAATTACTGATGGGGGGTCACAATTTGCAGCGCATAGAATCACTATCACCCTAGATAATTAACATATTAAACACATAATTACTTCTTCGTACCATCCACAAGAAAATGGGCAAGTGAAAATAACCAATAAATTCCTAGAGGCAATCCTGACAAAGACTGTCTCAACAAATAGACAGAATTGGGCTTCTGGACTCCCAAATGCCTTATGGGCTTACCTCACAACATGGCGTAACACCATTGGCTACTCTCCTTATCATTTAGTCTATGGAAAAGAACCCATATTCCCAATCGAGTTTGAAATGAAGACTCTAAGGATGGCCTAGGAAATCAGAATGGATCTTACAAAATCACATAAATAGAGCCTTCAACAAATCAATGAATTGGATGAAGCACGCTTGTTTGTTGTAGAGTGCACAATCATTATTCAACAACAAAGAATGACCTGGTACGACAAGCATATCAAGAAAAAATCATTTAAAAAAGGTGATTGGGCGCTCCTCTATGATTCCATATTTTAGGATTTTCTGGGAAAATTACAGACATAATGTCTAGGACCATATGAAATCAATGAAGTCCATGATAATGGCATAGTCACGTTAAGCACCATCGATGGGTTCGGATCTCCATTTTGGGTCAATGGACACTGGCTACGACTCTATCATTAGCCGCCCTCAAAAGAATCTTTCTA
>CBVK0101568300.1:0-11260 GCA_900067695.1 Picea abies | reverse complement strand
GTCTATATATATATATATATATATATATATATATATATATATATTAACTTATTGAATAGTGATATTTCTATCAACAAATAGTCCACAATGATCTATTGATTATTTGCAATAAACATCCTGCAACTTCGAGGTCATTCTCATTCCAACGATATACACTAGCCATGCATTCCATTCTTTGCTCATTGGAATAATTTTATAAGTTTATTAGATGTCTTGAGCATTATTTTTATGGATTTTCATATTACTTAAGACTCATTCTTGAGCACTGCCAATTTATTTACATCCTTTGAGAGTTAAGAAGTAATTATTTTGAGTGTTTTGTGTGGATTCCCCGTAAGCTAAATATTGTAAGGAATTTAGCTTGCTAGAAATTGGATTTCAAGTATCTATTTTGAGATTAATCATGTTGAGTGTAGCTTTATTGAAATTGAATTTTCAACTCTCCCTTAAACTTGATTGAAAATCAATTTGTTGGATCTCTCTTTAACATTCATCTCTAGATCATTATCAACCTTGAATTCTTGCATTTTAAAGAATAATTGTAACTTGCAAATAATATTTTTTCAATTTGAATTACATTGTACACAAGTACATTTTTGGTAGAAGTAAACACCCTTCATTTTTTGAATTTGAATTATAGAGTCTAATTGTTAAAGGGTGAAGTTGAAGGAAACCCTTTGAGGTCTAAGTTATGGCTCGAATTGATGAACTATTAGAGATATTGAACACTCTAATACTCTCTTCAACAATAAATACATCCACAACTAACATAGGAACTCCCACTAATATTCTAACCTATTTACAAGATTTGAAGGACAAAATCAAATTTCTCTATCTTGAATCAAAACTCCAACAAGAAGAAATACAACAAAAGAATCATCATTCTAAACTAGTCATTGTAGAGTTTGATTGTTAAAGGGTGGAGTTGCAAGAAACCCTTGAGGTCTAAGTCAGTTTCTAAATGGCTCGAATTGATAAACTGTTAGAGTTACTGAATAGTCTAATACTCTCTTATGTGGAAAATATAGTCACAACTGACATAGCAACTCTCATTGATGTTCTAATATGTTTACAAGATTCACATGATGAAATTGAATTTCTCCAGCTTGAATCACTACTCCAACAAGAAGAAATACAACAAAAGAATCATCATTCTAAACTAGTCCTTGTTCATAACAATTCTCTTTTTGAATTTGTGAATGATTTAGATCATCCAACATAGGAGAAACTCAGTGAGGGAACTTCATATACAAGTGTAGTTGAAGCTAAGGTTATGCATAATCAATATTATTTTTCTCTAACCAAGATGGTCATCAAACCTTGGTGAGAAATTAGAAACAAAAGGCATAGAACATGTATCGATATGAAAATGAATTCACCTTTCATTTTATTTATTACACCAAACCAATCAAGTTCCAGAGTGTTGAATTTCTTCAAGAGAATTCATATTCACCTACTCCAGTTCATGAGAAGATTCTAAAATGAGAACATTGTCAGTGAGTTGGACACAAGGAAAATGATTTTTTTGATCTTCATCCTTGTGATCATTGTGGAAAGTATAATCATCCTTCAGAGATAGCTTATAAATGCAAGAAATATGAAATATTAAAGAAACACTATGGGTGGAGGAATTCTTGGAAATGGTCATCAACAATCAAGAAGATACATCAATCATACCACATAATTCATTCTCGACTATTGATGCATCTTGCAGTGAAATGATTTTGATATTCTCACCTTGTACTTGACAAGAGGGAACAATATTAGTGATTGAAAGTTAGGCTTCAAGTTTCAATGTATTATCAATTGAGCAATAACAAATGAGCATGATAAGTGAGCATGATTTGATTTATGGTCATCCAAAACCACCATATTGGTTTGCATTTTTTCTTAAACCACCACTTATTAGAATATTGATGTAGGAGCATCACTCCACCTCATCAAATCCGTTAGAAGATAAAGAATAAGTTCACTTGGAGGGAACATAACCCAAATAAGGACGCACCATTCCTCTCAAATTTAGAGATTTTACTGAAAAATTTAGCGTAATTAAAAGTTTAAAGGATCAAGGAAAGTTGATCCACCATATTTGTACATGTAGAGTTATTGTAATGTGCAGTGTCTCCTTTAATGGATGATAGTTAGGTGGATATAGATCAGATTCATACTAGATGGAGATTAAATGTAATTTAATGAGAGTAGGTAGCTGGAGGGAAGGGTCAAGAAGCCCCTCTTTTGTAAAACGATATTTGTATCAAAATTCATTACTTAGTGGATGAGATTAGGAGAGGAGAGGAAAAGAGTTGAAGACTCTATTGTAGTCCATCTTTGTAAAACTTTGTATAGAAGCATTCAGATATTAATACAAAAGCAATTTTTCCTGCATATGAATATATGTGTATTTATTTGTGTGATGAATGTCCATTTTATGAATGTTTATTGTATGCTTTATATATGCTATTAGTTCATGTATGTTTTCCTTTGTAGGAATTGACAGAATCCCCATCTCTGTAGTTTTATGAGTGTTATGGGCTCTTAGGATTGTGCAAGGAGTGCACACTAGAGTAATTGAAATACTTTGTGAAGCTAGTGCAAGGAGTACACTTGAAATCTATCTCAAGTTCATAGAAGAGAGTGCCAGGTGGGCACACCAGAACAAGTCATAAATCTCAGAAGGAGTAGTGAAAGGAGTGAACACTAGAGTTACTGAATACTCTGAGGAGAAGGATCTATAAGGAGTGCATTCAACAGACGCAAGGAGTGTGCGATAAATATGTTTTGATTTATATGAGAATATTGTGAAAGATAAAAGCACACCAGAGTTACTGAACACTCTTGGGAAGGAAGCTATGTAAGGAGTGCATTGAGAAGGTGCAAGGAGTGCATCAATGAATTTCCATAATTCAAGATTCGGGAGGAACCTCTATAAGGAGTGCATTGAGCACGCACAAGGAGTGTGCGAGAAATCTATTTCGAGTTCTCTGAGAAGGTTTCCAAGAGGGAACACCAGAAGGTAAAACTCAGAGGGACCAATGCAAGTCAGTACAGAGAGTGCAAGGCATGCATAAGTGAATTTTCATAATTCAAAGCTCAGGGGAGTTAGTACAAGTGTGCACGAAAACCCTGCAAGGTGCAGATTGGTCAAGGACCTTTTAAGGGTCATATTTCGGGAGAAAGAACAAGAAGTGCGTAGGAAGATTTTCAGAAAAATATTCAAGTGTGAAGTCTCTAGAATTTCATAGGTCATAGAGAGAGTGACAAAGGTCAAATTTTTCAAGTGACAAAGCTCAAGAGGGAGAACGCGAGTTCCAGAAGGGTGTAAGAAACCATCTAGACAAATAATGGGATGAGACCCTTCAAACTTTAATCATTTCAAGATCAAGAGGTGCAACTTGAGAAGAGGCCAAGACAACAACCCTACTCGAGGATATCAAGGGTCGTATCCTTTGAAATTCATCGAAGAATCTCTCACTAGAATGAAAGCGCAGCCACATTAGAGGAGGAGACACAACTGTCATTGGATCAACTATCAGAAGAAATCTGGATCATTAGATCAGAGTCCAGGTAGAAGGAGGAGCGTGCACTGAGGAGAATAGATCCCAGTTGTTGGATCTAGGTGTGAGGATCGACATTCGTTGGATCCAGGTAAGAAGCACAACCATTAAATATTAAGTCCATTGTAATTCACTGCCTCTAAAGAATTGAGTCATGGTTTTAAGTGTAAGTGAAATTATCGAAGCTCTGAAGGCCAAAGAAAATCTTGGTTGTTGTTGTTAGGATCATGTGGAAGCAGATATGAACTTCAATGATTTAAAGTTCGGAGGAAACTAGGTGTGGTGTCATGTTATCCACTTGAAATCCTGAAATCCATGGTGAATCAAGACCATCCATCAATAAGGGAATGTGTCTATTGGTCATGAATCTGGAATACTGATAGTCTGGGAGATCAAAGGTGTGGAGTGTTCAATCCACCCAAAGCTTCGAAGAGTAGAGTAGATATCCATCCTTGATCACAGTGGAAGTGTGGTAGTATATCTGAGAGTCTGGAGGTCTAGTGCATTGGAGGAAATAGGGTGCAGAGTCATGGGGACTCCCGTAGGCCCGAAGGTCGGAGTCCATCCCAACCATCCATTGGGGCAGGACACATGGCAACAGATCCTATAGTTTGCAGACTTTGCACTACAGAGGATTGAACGTCTTAGTAGTTGATAACTCCTAAAGGCTAGTGTCCCAAATAATATCGTAGCCATTGGAAGCAGATAGAGTGAGGTACAATTATCTTTTCCTTCGGAAGTTCGCCAGTTTTTTACTCCGAGGAACTGGAGGTGTAGTGTAGTGAAAATATTCAAATTCTGGAGAATGAAGTTAGTATGGATCATTGATTTATGGAGAAAGTCGATCGTGTGATATTCCATTTCGGAATTCTCCACCTCGCATGTTTGAAGCATTGGAGAAGGGGGAACTCCCAAATCCCAGATCCTTGAAGTGCTATGTGAGCCACAAATCTTGGCAGGAAGTTGGGACCATTGATCCCATATATGTTCGGGTGATTCTCCTATTCGACGTTTGAAGGTTATTAAAGTAGTTGGGTACAGATCTCCCAGAGCCCGGAGCTCCAGAGTGCCGAAGTAGCGCACTTTGTTTGGTGCCTATTTTTGATCCCATGGACATATGTGATTATCATCGGGAAAAAGGGGCCAATGCTTGAATTTGATGCAAAAGTGAAGTTTAGCCTATGGTTTTTTCCTGGAGTCATGTGGAGGACTTTGTTGGTGTATGAGTACCCTCGCAGACTTGAGTTTTAGGTACAGGGAAGAAATTAAGGACCTGCGTTTGATTTTGGAGGCTCAATAGGAGCCCGAGAGCTGATCTAGCTCCCGTACTTGAACGATCCTAGATCAAGAGGTTGTACAAACCCTAGGAGGTGGTAAGAGTTTACATTAAATAATTAGAGCTTCTGGTAGACAATGGTTTGTGGTTTTCCTTAAACCTCCATTTAGTATAAGAATTTCAAATTCTGCTAGACAACAATTTATGGTCATGTTTAAAGAAACATTCGAGAGCACTTGCACTTAGCATAAGACATTGGCTTACAACTTCTAGATAAATTAGAAAATGTTCCAGGAATTATTGAGTCCTAGAGCCAAGTTCCATATTTTGTGGTCATATTTAAAACATTAGGTTGGTTTGTTGTTTTCCTTAACCCACCACCACCATTTATTAGAAGACGTCATCTTATACTAGCCATTTGTTTTGTGGTCATCCCAAAACCACTAAGTTTGAGAGAAAATTCATCCATTGGCACCCGTCCACCTCCATATTGCAATTGCACAATTCTAGATTTAATCTCTCTTCTTTGAATCACACACACTGCTTTGTATAAAGGGGGGGAATGTTGGAAACATAATTCATAAGGGTTATGCTATTATTGTATTATTCACTTAATATTGAATACGAAAAGACACAATTGAATATGAATAGTCACTCAAAGTATAAGAGACCTATTGGAAGATGAATCCAAAGGTCAATATAATGTATTTATATATGTATCATATCAATGTGAAATACAATCCACAATTATTTCAATTTCACATTCTAACAAAGAAAAAAATTACATTGGAAATTGGGGATTTTGTTTTCATTAGCGATCAATGATTTTTATTTGAAAAACCAAAGTTGTTCATAAAAAATTTCGAATACTGAAAACTCCAACGACGATCGGTAAAAAAAATTACATTGACGATCGACGATTTTTATTTAACAACCAAATCTTTTCAAAATGTTTACTGCAATCTAAAATCTCCATTGACGATCAAAGATCTTCTTCCACAAGCTAAATTTGTTCATGAATTTTTCCTAACCATGAAAAATTAGAATTTTCTTCAAATTTAGGATAAATTTGGGTCGTCAATATCACAAGCAAAGTGACCTCATCCATTGATTCATTATACTTCACAAAATTTGCAGTTGAATCTCAAATTTTGATCACCCAATAAAATGTCATCTAGACTGTCGATTACCAAATATTGTCAAGCCTTACCAAAGTCCGAAATATACATCGGTGACCAAATATTTTCTTTGAGAAACTGACTTTGTTCAGACTTCACCAAAATTTATCGAACTATGAAGAGATCTAATCCTGTAGATAAACTTTAGTCATCCATCTCAAAATAAAATGTGATCTCAATTGTTAATACATCAAACTCTTTTCCATGAACACTACATTCCACCACCATGGAACTTCCAATGTGAATCCTTATCATCCACATCATCAATACAGTCCACGTTATAATTTGTACAAAAATTTTCAAAAACACCAAATTTGTTTTTTGAAAATTTATTAAATTATTTTCGAAGTTTCCTTTAATGAACTTGAGAATTTGACCAATCCAAAAATGAATCTTGATCATTGATCACCAAGTCAAATGAAATATGGCATGTTGATTTATGAACTCTTCGATCACCATGAAAAACACAAAATTTGACGTTCTGGGCCAAATTTAACTCTGCAACCTGTAGATTGATGCCATTAATCATTTATTCAACCATTCTGAGTGCAAATTGGACCTGAAATTTCTCAACAATTTGATAATTTCACGTTGTTTCTACAAATTTCCCTAAACCCTTCATAGATCAAAATTATACAAAAATGAATTTACCATATTTTTAGTGGCCTTTGGCCCATACAGGTTCACTGTTAAAACAAAATATCTAATAAGAAAGTGTAACATCCCCATTACCAAAAAGAATGAAAATTTTCTCTTATACAAACAAATTCAACAAAAACATGCTCAATTACTCATGCAATTAACCTAAGTTATAAAAATGTGAATGAAACTATTCACATGCTTCCAATGACATAGTAAAAACTATGTTTGCTTGCTTATACAAAAAAAATACACAACATTCAAATTAACATTTACATAGTGGAATTCATCATATAAATATACAGAAAAAATATATTTAGATCTTTGAATGAATTGGTTGCGTAATAATGGCATTTCTCCTAGCCATAGGCCTTGATTTTCTATTTCTTTGAACAATAGGCCACACCCTAGCTAAGGCTATGAGTCCACAAGGAGGTATGGCCCTCTTCGCTTTCCACTCTCCACATTTAGTAGCCCAAAACACAAGTTCTACTCCAAAAATAGTTCCAATATACCATCTCTCTTCCCCTGAAACCGCACAACCCAAGGAATGGTATCCCCCTTCTTTGCTACATATTCCCCTTTTCCTTCCCACTTCCCTCCAAGGATCTAGTGCACCTAGTTAGCCAGTAATCTCATAGATGTGGGTTCCAAGAACTCTTAGTTTCTCTAGGAGTTCTCACAACATATTTCTCAACACTCTTGAGCCATTTCCTCAATATAAAATTCATTTATTTGCTTACAACCCAATTTTTATAGGAACAAAACCCTCTTTATCATTATAAACACATCCCAACATTGGATTCATTAAAGCATACCATGGTTACATCTCTTCCCAACACTCAAGTTGTCTCTTGTTTCCCAAAACATGCTTGTGAAAACTATCACATATTCCTACTCTAATTTCCCTCTTCTCCCATGCATGCTTGATTGTCACTCTTCCCAAGGTTGCTTGTACTTAAGCCCATACTCTCAATAACTTTGTTAGGTGAGGCCCTCACCCAACCTCTTACATGAATTCAATGTTTGAGTGTCCAATAAGTCACATGGAGGATTATAAGGTAATGACACATTAACTTAGGAAAATAACATGGGTTTTACCTTGGACCCCTTTATCCCCCTCTCTCTCGGAATCATATCCCCCACACTGTTACTATCCCTCTCATATCATAGCTAGTGATTATTATTTTTATTAATTATTTCAATATGAATAATACATAGTCCATCCCTCAACCATATTAATCAAGATGGGCTCTTTTCCCCAAACATTTCAACTCACCAACATAAATCACATTTAGACAACTACATTATAATGTACAAGGATTAAAATTTGGGATTTTCATGACACACTTTTATCACCTATAAGGTAGAATCGATACTTCGAAAAATTTTGAATTTTTTTTAGAAATCTTGAGGAAGCTTCATGTATCACAAAAACTAAAATTTTGATGCAATGCAATCTATCGCACTAAAATAATTTTGATGCAATGCAATCTATCGCACTAAAATAATTTTGATGCAATACATCACGAAGGGGAATGTTTTCCAATGCTTGATGGAGAATTATACTACAATGCAAAATATAAATTTTGAGGAATAAAATGTACTCGACACTCGAAAAAAAATTGAAAATTTTTAGAAGAATTTCTTAGCATGCAAAAAAACAAATTGGTGCAATGCAATATATTGTATAAAAATAGTTTTGGTGTGATACATTCCACAAGGAGAAAGTTTCAACAAATATGATAACAAAATGATGATTTATTTTGATAAAGAAATTTTTTATGGATACAATGTATTGCACTGTAAAAAAATTACAGTGCTATACACCGCAAGAAAGAAAAGTTTTTTACAGTGTAATAAAGGAAGCAGACTCCTCTTTATTGCAGAAATTTTATTTTTTTGTAATACACCATTAAAAAGTAAGATTTCAATGGTGATGCAAGGAAGAAATAAAGGAAGAATAAAGGAATAAAAAAAGGGAGAAAGGAAGAAGAAGAGAAAAGAAAAGAAAAAAAGAGTCTAGAGCCAAAATCTGTTTTTTTTCCATTAAAGGAGTAGAAAAAATCAGAATCATATGAAATTTAAAAGATATGTCTATAGTGAGAAGGCCTAGAAAAGTGTTAGTGAGGGTCACTGACCAATTCTTCACCAAATTCCTAGAAAATGAAAATAAGGGGGTTTTGAAGAATAGGGTGGAACTCTTTGATAGAGGCCTTGTTATTGATGAAATTTTTACAACGAATCCATAAACAAGACATGAAGATACCCATCTAGGATTTTTTCCAAATTTTGAGGGGTTTAGAATGGACGTGCATAAACAATCCAAAATTCATTATTCCAAGCCATGTTTGGGGGATTTTCAAGATCTTGAGAGGATGAAAATACACCCTAGATTGCAAGTATGGAAAAATTCATTTACTTCACATTCTTCCTTATCAATGAACTAGAAAAACTTATCTAATTGAAGTTTTCCTAGTTCTTATCCATTTCGTAGATAACGGATTTTGCAAAAAAATCTAAGATTGGAGGAAATGAAAAAAGGAAAAAGTTGGTAAAAACCCAAATTGATTTAGAATTTGAAAATAGTGTCAGATTAACAATATCGAAGTTGTTGTGTACTCACAATAAAGAATAATATGAGTGCCCAATATACAAGTTTTCCTAGTTCTCACTAGATTTTCTTCTACAAGTGATGGAATATGTCCTATCAACTCGATGGCTACAAGAAAAAATGGGCACAATTGAGTAGAAAGGGAAAATTTAGAAAAGCATAGCTTTTGTCTCAGAACCTGGAATAAGAAACAAGTATAGTATTTCGAAAGACAGTTCAGAGCCGATTACATCTGAAGTATTTGAATTTGGATTAGTACATAGATATTATTTATAAATTGAGATGAAGAAGAATATGTAGCCTAATTAATAATAAAAAAATGATATACATAATTTCTAACACTGATTATTGCATGCACAATTTTGAAAAATTAATGGTACATGTAGATAATATAAAGTTTAGAAATGAGGACTAGAGAAATGGATGATGCACAAGATTATTACATCCATGAAGATGAAATTAGAGGGTTACATATTGATGCAACCCTCCTACACCCCCATAGGGATACACGACCTCCCGGTCAAGGATCTTTGATTCTTGATTCAAGCAACTCTCTGGAACCTTAAATGGTTCCCTTTTGTATCTAAACACAAGCCCTTTCGGCTCCTTGGTGCAGGTCTGATAGAACCCACGACCTTTCCTTTCTCTCTCTTGTGAAATCTCAAAGTACTGAGAGTTATCTCTTTTTCTGATAAGCCCCCTCTTGATATGACCTTGGGTGGTGCCTTCTCTTTTTCTGATAAGCCCCCTCTTGATATGACCTTGGGTGGTGCCTTCTTGTGACCATGTGATTATGTGCATGACCTATAGCGGTTTGGGATCACACTGCTTTTTGGTCTGCAATTCTCCTCGAACCTCCACATGTCCTCTTGGAAAGACCAGGGTATGGATTGCAGCCCAAACTCAATGTTTTAAATTCCTTGCAACTCCTATCCCCATAATTCTGCGATATCGTCGATCTCATGATATTGACGATATAGAATGAATTGATGGTTCAAATATGCACTTTTTCAAATCTACAGACTAGATCTATCCCTTCTTGATCAACGATCGAGATCTCTTCACGATTCCGGAATTAGGGATTTTGAAATCTCAAACCCTTCTTTCTTCCATACTTCAGTCTTTCGGAGTTGACGATCTACAAACACCTATCCTACTCAATCAATGGTCCTACTTCCACTTCGGGTGTTTGAATTTTCACCTCAGATCAACGGTCCTGTCACCTTCTTCTCAATCAACGGTCGAGATCTCCTTCGGGTCTTCGAACTTTTGAGATCTCAAATCTCAAACTTCACCCTTTTGGAAATGGATTTTATCTGAAGGCTGTGATAAAATGACACGTGTCCACTTGATCTGAGGGTCAAGGATTACTTTGGGTCTTTACTCCAAGATTTCAAATCTACACCACATCTCCCTTAGATTTGGCAGTCTATATTTACTTCAGATATTTGGGTTTTGGCAATCTCAGATATCAACTATTGACAAGTGTCCACGTGTAGATTGAAAACTCTTGGCTCTTCAACTATTCGGGCTTTGGGTGTTTCAACATTTCACCTTTTGCCTTCCTCTGGATTTCACGACCTGCCGACACATACGCTCCTAGATCTAAGGGTCCAAATTCACATTGACTCTCCAAATATTCACGCTTCATAAATCTCAAGTTTCAAACTTTCCTCTTCCTGAACTTATGATATTTGATGACCTAGATTCACTTGGTTGATCTGACGGTTCAGGTCTTCCTTGGATGATCGAATGAATAAGATTTCACTTCGTCTTTCTAGCTCTTCGGGCCTTAGAAATATCAAGTCTCAAGCCTTGATAGGTTCTCTCTCCTATGTGTGCAAAGAACTAAGGCTCATGCACCTTGTTCTAATCAGACAGTTTTTTATCCTTTGCTCTATGATCCAACAACCACTCTCGCTCCTCCTCCCGAGCTTCTAATTTTTTTTGACTTGGAATATTTCTCAGTCTTCAAAGTTTTTGAACCTTTTCTCCCCCT
>CBVK0101568296.1:0-12518 GCA_900067695.1 Picea abies | reverse complement strand
ACACCCAATGTCACCTCAATGTAGGTCCCACACTTCAAGGGTGACTAGGTTACTCTAGGGAGGCGATCCTGGTGACCCTATGAGGATTGAGATGGATATGGAGGGAAATGGAAGTGAAGCCCCTAGATTTCAAGTCTAAGTGGGAAGATATCCCTCGTAAGTCAAGTAATTGTTTCCCCATAGCTATAAGACTTCTCTGAATGATTGTACAAGCCTGAGACACAAAAAATGACACTTTGCAATGATATATGTTAGTTGGATCAGCAAGTTAATATTTATGTCCCTAATTTGCAGAAGTAGATGACATTTTATATCAGCAAATGAAACATCTACAACAACATACAAAGATCTAAACTAGTTAAGTAAATCAACATTAACCTTAGCAATGAATATAAATTGAAAATGGTACTTAAGAAAAAAGAGAAGATAGTTGTCGTAAACATGTATTTTCTTCAGAAAATTATAGATTTATGGTTGTAGCATTCAATGGCATGCAACAACAAAATCAACCACACAAAAGTGCCAAGAACTAGCCCAAAATATGTGCCCTAGTTAGTAGAGTAAGTGAGAAAAAATTAGGAGTTAGTTTAGGGCCAGTTTAGGAGTTATGAGAGTGTCAATAGATAGGGTTATGCAACCCTAATGGCTGTAGATAAAAGTTTTTAACAACAAATAGAGTATTGGGAGAGAGGGGACGCCCTAGTGGGGGAAGATTCCTCTCAATGAGGCAAATCAACTTCAAGCAAGAAAACTTTGCAATGCTCCCACATTGCTTCAGATTGATGCCACATGGCCTTTGGAGGTATCCTTCTTTCCCTAGAGAACTTAACATCTCACACATGTGGGATATTTTGATGTATTTTTCATTTATTACATGATGTAAAGGTTAAATGAGGGGTTGAATCCACTTATTTTGAACATTCATTATGTTATGTGGACAAAAGTGAAGCGTTAGGCCTCATACAAGAAGGAAATATTCACTTTCATTTTTCTATCATCATTCCTCACCATTGTGAGACACTACTACTAAATGTTTTAGCCCTTAGAGGTTACTAGCTCTTTCTCTCTCATGTGCTATGCTTGGAAGGATCTTTTATGGATGGTTTTGCTGACTTTGGATGGATATTTCTGCAGTTAGAGTGAAATTCTCTTTGTTTCTTGGATGAAGTAAATTTATGCAATTATTGTTTATACTACTAGTGTTCATGGTGAAATTGTTATTTTGTTGCAAGAAGTATTGTTTATTAAAATTCTAAGAGAGGAAGATAAGTGCTTCTTCCTCTCACAAGGTTATATTTGTCTAAAATTGGTTAATTTTCCTTGTTGGGGTTAGAACTCTAAATCCCTAAAGTGATAGCACTTTAGGATTTTAGCCCTAGATAATTGATCTTTGACCTAGTTGAATCTACAAAAAGGGAGGAATGTTTTCTAGGGCCCAAATGTGCTTGCACCCTAGATGTCATTCTCCTCGAGATCTAAAGCCTAAGGCCCAAATGTGCTTGCACCTTAAGGTTTAGATCCTACCTCTTGTTTTCAAGTAGATCAACCTTCAAGCTTGTTTGAATTGGAAGACTCCACAACCCTAAAAGGAACTAATCTTAAAGCACTCTTATGGTGAATTGATTGGTGAACCTCTCTCTCAAAATTATCAAGCATTCTACTAACTACACTAACTCATAGAATCATGAGCACTCTACGTTCTAGGAATTCCAAAAACAAAGTTCATACTTATATCATCGAATGGTCTCTCGGGTATCGATAATGGTGTATATAACCATGTGTTTTGACTCTTTCCTTTTGCTAGTTGGAAAATTCTACAACACTCAACAAACTTTTTAACATCCTTGTTGATGTTAGGCCAAAAATATTTTTCCTTCACCAACGTTGTGGTTTTATAAACACAAAAATGACCACCCAAGCCTCCTTTATGCATCTCTCTAACAAGATTCAGCCACAATGAACTTCGTGGAATGAAAAAAAATTGGTTCTTGAACAAGAAACCTTCTTGAATATGAAAATCCAAATATGGTGTCCTATCAATGATCCAAGGTGCTTTGCATGCTTTCCAAGCCTCTAAAAAATATGCTTCCTCTGCATACAACTCCTTCATACATTCCAAGCTAACAACTTCAACTAACAAAGCGTTCAACAACATTATTCTCCGACTTAGTGCATCTGCAACTTTATTCGACTTTCCATCCCTATGTTTCAAAACAAACGAGTAACTTTGCAAAAATTCTACCCTCTTCGAATGATTTTGATTTAATTTACCTTCACTATTGATGCACTGCAACACCTTATGATCAGTAAATAGGACAAACTCCTTCAGTAGAAAGTAATTTTTTCATTTCTTCAAAGCTTGTACAATCACATAAAATTCTTGATCATAACAATAATACTTCTTCTTAGCATCATTCAATTTCTCATCGAATAATGTAATTGACCTTCCTTCTTGGCTCAAAACCAATCTAATTGTTGAACCACTTGCATCACAATCCACTTGAAACACTTTATTGAAAGTTGGAAGCACCAAAACCGGTTGCTCAATTATTATTTTTCTTCAAGTCTTAAAATGACTTCATGGCTACTACTATCCACTTGAAAATCCCCTTTTTCATGCATTCATCAAGTGGTGCACAAATGTTGTTGAAATTTCAAATAAATTTCCTATAGAAGCTTGTCAAACCATGGAAAATTCTCACATCAAATGTACACCTTGGTGTTGGCCACTCCAAAATATCCTTTACCTTTTCATAATCCATCTTCAAGCCTTCATTGGAAAACAAAAATCCCAAGTACACTAATTCCTACTTCAGAAACATACATTTCTTCAATTTGTTTTTCTTCCTTCAACTGACGTAACACATTTCTCACATGCTCCAGGTGTTCTTCTTTGGTTTTACTGAAAATCAAAATGTCATCTAGGTACACTCTTTGGTTTTACTGAAAATCAAAATGTCATCTAGGTACACGACAACAAAATTTCCCAAATAAGATTCAAAACTTCATTCAAAACTATCATGAATGTGTTAGGGGCATTTTTTAGTCCAAACATCATGACTAGCCACTCAAATAGTCCATCCTTCTTCTTGAACATTGTCTTCCATTCATCACCATCCCTTATCTGAATATGATGATACCCACTCTTCAAATTGATCTTTGAAAAGTACTTGGCCCCACTCTAACAATCCTTGGGGTCATCCATTTGTAGTAAGAGAAACTTGTACTTAATAGTAATCTTGTTGATAACCCTTGAATCAGTACACATTCTCCATTCATCTCCTTTCTTTGGTGTCCATATTGCAGGTACAACATAGGGACTTAAACTCTCTCAAATCAGTCCTCTATCAAGAAACTCTTGAACATGTCTATTCACTTCCTCACTCTTTGTTGGAGTCATCCGATAAGGATATTTATTTTATAGATGTGATCTTGGTATAAAATCAATTTCATGTGATATACTTCTCAAGGGAAGTAAACCTACTAGTAACTCCTCCCCAACAATCTCTTTCAATTCATTCAACAAAGGTTGAATTTATGATGGCACAGATCTCATCTTTCCACTCTCTGGAACTTGTCTTGGCATTAAGGCCAAACATAAATGGGTCTTTTTCTATTCTCTCAAAAATTATTTGGTTGAACACATCATAATGTGACTACTTCTACAAACATTTATGTTGTCATTTCCTTTTCTATCACTAAAACTTAATTCGGACTCTACCATTGTCATTTCCTTTTCTATCACTAAAACTTAATTCGGACTCTACCATTGACTCTAATTTGTATGACTATCCATCTTTCAAAAATTCAAAAGTATTCTTCTTTACATCATGGAAAAATTTCTTTCAAACAACCAAGTTCTACTGAGTAGTACATGGCATGATCTCATCTCTACTATATCACACAATACCTTCTAACTAAAATATCCAATCTGAAAACTTAACAAGAATTGTTCAGTCACAGTCACTGACTTTCCTCTTTTCAACCATGAGACCTAATACAGTTTCAGATGTGGAATAATTTTCAATTTTAATTTCTCCATTACTTCTGTTGATACTAAATTTTCCATTCTTTCGCCATCTATGACCAGATGACAACACTTATCTTGAATGTTATGCTTAGTTTTAAAAAAATTATTTCTCTACTCAAGTTCTTTTGTTGTCTTTGTCTCAGGCTTCAATATCGCTCTTCTAAACATCAAGTTTTCTCCATGTTCTTGTTGAAGTACTTCCACATTGCTATCAACAATTGTTGCCTCATTTTCCCAAGTAACTTGTGTTCTGAACTCATTTCTTCTCCCTGTATTTTTCTTCTTTGGAAATTTTGATGCCTTCTACTCTACATCTGTTACAGGTGATCACATACTTACCTCTAACAAATCCTCTACCTCTTCCAGCGCCACTTCCTCCTCTTGTATTCTAGTTGTTGGTCACTTCATATTCCTTTTCACTACTTCTAGTAGCACTTATTCTGCGCTTACCTCTAGTTTCTTATTCCCAGAAATTTTGTCACAACCTTCTATCAATATTTTCTTCCACCTTTAAAGAAACTTGATAGGTTTTGTCTACATTACAAAAGTAATGTGTACTCATCTCATATTGAATCTGATATTTCAACCCATTCACGTATCTCATCACTCTTTGATATTCTGGTTCCTTTATCTTTGATCTAAGCAGAAATTTGAAAAATTCCTTAGTATATTCATGAACATATGACTCTTTATGCCTCAAGTTTTGCAACTACTTACACAAATTCTGCTGGTAATCGACAGGTAGGAATTTCTCCTTGATTTTTATCACCTTCTGTAACATATCCTACCAGAGTGCAACATGACTCTTTAGCATTTTTGTGGAGAATCAAATCCGATTGGGATCCTGAACATTTTCATATTCAAAATATCTGTCAAGCTCTCCTATCAAGTCTATGAGAGTGTCGGCTTTCAAACTACCATCGTGGCATGAAACTTCCACCCTTGCACTACCTCTATCTTTCATAAAAGATATAAACATACTACTGTGTCTACTTCCTCAACATTTTTCTCTTCTTCGAGGTCATCCTCAAACTCTAAACCTATTTGAACATCTCCAAGCCTCTTGTTTTCTATATCTTCTATCCTCCTTTGTAATTTCTCTAACTCTTTGTTCCTCACACCTCCTTGTGTTGCTCCTGCTCTCTGTGGTGGCATCCTTACAAGTTGTCTTTCATTCCTCACTCGGACTAACATCCATAGGCCTTACTTATGGGCACTATTTCCCACAAGTTAGGAGCTAAACCAACTCTAATACCACTTGACGTAGTCACCCTCGATCTTGTACTAAATCACTTACAAGAACAAGTTTTTTTCCAACAGAGTGCACAACTAACATCTAACAACATTAATATAAATTGAACAACTTAAGGAATTCCAAGAGAAATTATAGTCACGGGAAAAATATGGAAACAAAAGACAACACCATTAAATAGGGACTCGAGAAAAATGATTAACAAGATGGAAAATTATCTTCCATAGTCTCATTACATTATAAATCAAATCAAGAACAATATTCATTCAGACTCAATGACTGGAGGCATGATCGTTGTTCCACATTGTTTCTCTAAAAGCAGGTGTCCCTTCCTATGCTCTATTGTTTATGTAGATGTCCCTCTTATGTTTCCCCCCTTTTGTCTCTTCTGAATTGATCTGTTCCTTTTTTTTCACTGAAGCTAACCCACTCAGTATTTTCCATTTATTTCTTTTCTTTTGTTTATTGGCAACTGAATCGTCTCACTTTTCCCAACCGTTTCTTGTTTTCCTCTCCCAAAATGTCTTAGACGCTGGGAAATTATAATGATCCAAAATCTCAATCGGTTTCCAAATGTGCATTGGAAACTTAAACAACTATAGTGGTTAATTTCCTCAATTATTTCAAGTGATTTGTCTTCCATGACGTGATTGACCCACCAATTGTCAAGAAATTCTTGTAAGACATGTGGAGTTATGATTTGCAACACTCTAACATAATTTCTACTCGTTTGGAGTTGCAGCGCTGGTGTTGCAATAATGTGTGTTACATAACGAGTGTTGCAACAACAGTGTTACAACGCAGGTGTTGCAGCAACATGTTACAACACTGGTGTCACAACAATGGGAGTTACATCACTAGTGTTGCAACAATGTGAGTTACAACACTGGTGTTGCAGCAATGGGAGTTGCAACACTTATTTCACCCTACAATTTATTAACTTGAAATTGAATTTTTTTTGGTTGATGTTGATTGCTTAAGGCCAAAGATGCTTCTGCATCAAAAACAATTATAATCACCCCAACATGGACATGGAGAAAATGGATTCCAAAGAGGCCCTCCTACTCCACCTAATGAGTCTAAAAGTGGAAAATGATTGAAAAAGGACAATAAAGAGAATACATGAGAAAATTTGTTTGATGCCTAGTCCATTCATGGATCAATTCCACACATAGAAGACTCCAAATATAACATAGGGATGTCAAGAAATATATAAGATCAAGATTCTCATATCAAGATAATGGAATACTTTGCTTAGTGTCCACCAACATAACTACATGAGGCTCCTTTTTCTTCATTCGTGGCCATGGGAACAAAGTCGCTAGCACCTCATCCCTTGATGTTTCAATTTTTGGTAAAATGAGATCACGAAAAGCACATCATTCCTACAACAACTCTTATTGTATATAACAATGAAATAGACATCAAATTATAGGATAAACCTAGAATGAAATTAGAATATCATCTAGGTAATGCATGATTATGTCATACCCAAGATAGGTGATAAAGACAAAAGTGATATGAAATTGGATGATTATGCCACTGAGTCTTTAGTCAAGATTGATAAGGTAAGATCATTTATATGGTGTAAGTAATTTATCTTGGTTGTGGTTGATGAGAACCAAGAGATTTAAAAATTAGAACAAAGATCTTACGAAAGAAAATAAGTTTTACAAAATAGCGCTAGACTCTTTTTGCAAGCTTCCCTTGTCTATTTTTATAGAACTAGTGAGTTATCCCTTCCCCCCCCACTACCTCCCTCCTACTAATGATTGGGACAAATTATAATCTACACTGGAGGATTTGACAAGTCTAGTACAATTAGAAAAACACATGTTAGAGAAATTATGGAATATCTACTTAAACAAATTTACAGTAGTGTTTAATATTTATATTTCTCACGTTAGGAAATTGAGAGAAGCATATATTAGAACATGAAATTCAAATACAGATTCAATACTAGCACATGAATGCCAAAGGTACGTTTCTATATTTTGTCCATCATGCTAAAAAATACAATCCATTGTCCTCTCAAAAGTTATATTCTGATAATAAAAAAATGTAACATTAACAATGCATGTCACAATGAAGACATCCCCTCTACAGCAAGGTCAAAAAATTGTGTTTCAACAACTCTAGAATTTAAGGACATCTTTTTGGATGTAAATGATTTTAGATGGGTATCGGATCTACCTCTCATTAAGCCATATATAAATTTTTTGATGCTATGGATATAGACACCACTATTTCACAAGTTTTTTAGCCTCACATTATATTGGAACCAAATATTCATGATCACATAAATATAACAAGACATATATGCAAAAATATGTGTTATCTTCTACATTGATTATTGTTGAATTCTCTAAACATTAATTTAATACTTTTCTACACAGAAGGCTCAAACTCATTAACTCATATACGTTCACATCTTCCAAAGGAACTATATTTTATAAATTAGTAAAACACTACAATAATCAACCACATCTTAGGAATTAGAAAGTTGCTTAAAGAACTAAAATCCTAGTACAATAAGTGGAAGAAACAACCACTTGACAATTGACAAGGAAAACCAATAGTCTACTTCTTGTCAAGCCATCACCAAACCAACACCTTACACTATTTTTGTCGCTGCAAATTCAAAGAATGATGACTAGAAGACCATCCTACCTTGGGGGTTGAATGATTGTTGGAATTACATTTGTTATTGTTATTTCTATAAACAAATTTAATGTGTCTAAATGTTAGTTTTTCTATATCTTTAATACATTATGATTATGGATTACAATGCTAGAAGTGATTCCACCTATTACGGGTTATGGCATAATGGATGGTAAACCATTAATGGGTTGTTTTTAGTTGATAACATGTAGAGGTTATATATGAAAAGTACATAGAATCTCTCCAATATTCCTTCTAGTTGAATATATGGAAGTGATAAGCAATATAAATGTAAATGATTGTTTTTCTATTATTTTTGTTGAGATGATCTAGTAATTATATATTCCTAATTTTCATGTGATTGGATATATTATTAAATGATGGATGTTGATAATTAGTTTTAGTTGATAACATGCAGAGCTTATATATGCGAAGTACATAGAATCTCTCCAATATTCCTTCTAGTTGAGCATATGGAAGTGATAAGTAATATAATTGTAAACCATTGTTTTGCTATTATCATTGTTGAGATGATTTGGTAATTCTATATTCTTATTTTACATGCAATTGATATATTATTATATGGTGGATGTTGACAATTATTTTTTCAATTATGTCCACCATATATAAACAAAGTATTCTATTAATTTGTGTTTGTATGTTGTTCGTTTCATTTTAACCTTCATATTGTATGCAACTAGTCTCATTTAATTATTATTCATACTTATATGCTATCTATTATGAACAAGTTTATCTCCCCATTTCACTATGTTTCTCTTTATGTTGGTGGAGAAACCATCAATCTTCTCACATGTCATCACTATTGCACCAACACATATCTCACGCTAAAGTGGTCCCATGCCAAACTATGTCTAGATCATAAAAATAAGCACACCAAAGTTTTTTCCTTGGAGATCACAGGTCCCTTGTCCCACAAACAAGGGGGTCTCATACACCAATTTGTTTTATGTCTTGACCGTGATTAAAAATAGATTATTATTATTATTATAAATGATAACAATTGTAACAACACCAATTTGTTGTCTCCACCTATGCTATTCCAAGTTGTGATATTGCAACATTCACTTTTGCTTGCAATGATTTTCTATTATATTTTTCCAATGCTACACCATAATGAAGAACTATTCTCCTTCGTTCCAAAAATATATCTAAACTTCTCAAACTCGTCTCTTCATAGGGGATTTATAATTATGTCTATTAATTGATCCATAATTTTGTAAGTACAACTAAAATTTTCCAATCTTCTAAAACTATAGAATTGTTTTATGTGATGAACATGAACTTCAATGTGCTTTCTCCTTTAATGATAAAACATGTTCTTTACTAGTCGGATTCCTCTTTGATTGTCGCAAAAAGTATCGCTGGTCTCTCATGCATAATTCCAATTTATAAAGTATCCTTGGTATCCAAAATCTTCCATTAGAGGAAATTCTAGGTCAAGAATGGGCCTCTTGAGAAAAATAATAAAATAATAGGAGCATATGCCACATGGCACTACATTAGAGGTGTTATCTACATATTATTGAGCATTTCCATGCAACTTGAATTAACGAATAATAATAAAGAATGTAAATTATTTTGCACACAAAAAATGTTCAGTTCAGTTTAATAATAAATATTAAAAGAATTTATACTAAATACAAAAGATAAAATTCAACTAAAATAATGAGATATATTGTTACTCCAAGGATATAAGATAGAGTAACAGCTAAATAATGTTACTATGTCATGATGATTTGTGCACGCCTCATCATAACTATTCATTCCTTGGAGTTGTTTAAATGAGATGCTTATTCATATTTTCATTAGCATATTCAAAAGAGTTAATTTTGAGATCAAATAATAGGAAACAATAACCTGAATGAATGAGAAAAGAAACAAGAAGAATGCTCAATTTTCTCACCCACAACAATCATATTCCCATAATCTCCTCTTCATAGTTGAATAAAAGGTCAAATTCGGACCTTCTAATTGACACAATGAAAATGCCAATAAATTGAAAAGTGCAGGTTGTGTTGCTTTGGAACATTAATTTACCACTGTATATAAAAACAGATTATAGGTGAGATCTTTCATCTTAAAATCTAAGTGGTAACTCTTCAAACCTTGTATTGTTCAATGGTTGTATTGTCTGCATTCATGTTCACGGTAGTAGAATTTGAAAATCGTAGCTTGGACTACACAACATACAGGGCTATGTCATATTTATCTTCAAACTGTAATGTAGAGAAATCATGTAGACTATATTGAATACGTTTTCTTTAAACTAATATTGAAAATCATTTCCCATATATTTACATAGACTTCATAACTAACCTTTATTGGTTTTTGTTTAATTTGTAAGTAGTGGTCTTCTAGAATGTCAGTAATTTTTATATAACATTATTCTTACTATTACATTCTGCATTTCATTAGAGATGTCCACTTTGTAGAGGTGAAACAACATGAACTCATACCATAAAACATAAGAATCTAGAATGTCGTGATGGGGATATAATAATGATTTGTGCATACCTCATCACAACCATTCCCCCTTGGATTTGTATAAATTGGCTGCTTGTTTACACTTCCATTAGCATATTCATAGGATGAACTCATACCATAAAACATAAGAATCTAGAATGTCGTGATGAGGATATAATAATGATTTGTGCCTACCTCATCACAACCATTCCCCTTTGGATGTGTATAAATTGGCTGCTTGTTCACACTTCCATTAGCATATTCATAGGAGCTAATTTTGAAGCCAAACAATACAAAACAATTCAAACTTGAATGAGTGATAAAAGACAAATAATGCTCATTTTTCTGGCTCCACAACCGCAATCTCCTCTTTATAGTTAAACAAGAGATCAATTTTCTGGCACTGTTCCCCCTTGGATTTGTATAAATTGGGTTCTTGTTCACACTTCCATTGGCATATTCAGAGTAGCTAATTTTGAGGCCAAATAATACAAAACAATTTAAACTTGAATGAGCGAGAAAAGAAAGAAAAATAATCCTCAATTTTCTGGCTCCACACCCGCAATCTCCTCTTTATAGTCAAACAAGAGATCAATCTCAGACCTTTTAAGTGACACAAGGAAAATGCTAATAAGTTGAGAAGGGACAAGGTACAAAAGTGCAGGTTGTGCTGCTTTGGAGACTCCATTTGCCACTGTATATAAAAATAGACAATAAGTAAGTTTTCATCTCAAATGCAAGTGAAAACCCCAAAGAAAATTAGATAGAAACATATGTGCTATGAATATGTATGATGAGGCTGTTATGGCAAAGAATAATAAATGATGCGCAAAACCATACGCTAATATGTACATGTCATAACTAAAAGTTGCACTATATTTAGTACAAAGTGTATCCGAAAATGAATGCCTTAAATAATTTTGTAATGTGTTACAAATTTACAATTGTTTCTCATCAATATGTGGCCCTTTATATCTGTTACACGCACATAGAGGCTTGGTGTAGTTTTACATTAAATCCCTTCTATGGCATTGCATGGCATTGCATTGACTGTATTTTATAGAACATACTAGTTTTACGCTGGAGCCCCTTTGTGGCTCTGAATTGACTATGTATGGCTTTGTTTTGAACACTTTCCTGTAATTCAAGCATGCTTTTTCCCCATTGCAATGTTTGATGTTTGTAAGATATTGTGTTTTATTCATACTTCAAGGCAACAACATTGTATAAATATGGGTCCCTGTTGCCTTTACGCGAAAGGAGCAATAGACTACAATGTTTTTCAAATTTTTGTTATTGTAATATAATTTTTGTTTGCCGCATCGCTTTACTTTAGGTGTTTATTATATAACTTAGTGTTCCTGTTAATAGTTTCTATTACAATGTACTTTTGAAAGTTTATTTTTAAGCACAAATATGTTAGTCTCTTTATTGATGCACTTAAAGTAAATTATTATTTATTTCTTTGAGTATTCGGTGCCCATGTTACCTTTATCACGATTGTTTTGGACATGCACATGTTAGTGAGCGGACCCATAACACTACCTTTATGCTGCTACACTAGTTCCATTTCCAAAAAAATAACAATTTCTTCCGGTGTCTTCTATTATCTATCTGTTTGCAAGATAGTAAGTGGTGTAAAAAGTAAAAGTTTGAATAGTGATAGAAATTTGACTTGTAGTATAGGAAGATCATTGATAAACATTGAATCACACTTTCTTCCTGTGTCTTCTATTATCTACCTGTTTGCAAGATATTAAGTGGTGTAAAAAGTAAGAGTTTGAATAGTGATAGAAATTTGACTTGTGGTATAGGAAGATCATTGATAAACATTGAATCACACTCTGACAAACAACAAAATTGGACCAAGGAATAGAAAATTTATGTTCGCTGTTGTTTGTAATCACAAACCCAAACCCTGGATCGCTTGATAATGATCAAGAAATTGCTTAGAAACTTAATGCTACCCTAACATAGCCACAAATTGTAGAAGGGAAGCTATCATGGATCCTATGCAAGTGGAACAAGAGGGGAATCATATGAAACTATGCCCAATACTCTGACTTCCTCGTCTGTGATGAAAAATCCCAA
>CBVK0101568283.1:5568-16127 GCA_900067695.1 Picea abies | reverse complement strand
AGGAGAAGAGTCTTTTTCCATTCCCAAATGCATAAACCCAATGCAGTTTATCTAATGAAAACTATGAACATGTACCACCCAAAAATTTGAATGCAATCAATTTATGTTTGTTTGATTATAAATGAAATGAACACAAATCAAATGCAAGTTATTTATACTTCCCTTCTTTCAATGAAAGATTCCAATGTAGATATAAAGGAATATGAAGTAAAAAGATCGAACAAGAAATGCACTCAACACTGACAAGAACTAAGAGAAACTAAGAGCGAGATCACTTGTTGAATCAGGGACTCAAAAGGTCCACAAGTACTTAAATAAAACAAAATGTTAGAATGATTCCAGCATATGTTTAGACAAGAACCCAAATAATGAAAAATAGAAAGAGATAATCACTCAACAGTCCTTAAGGATGAGTAGCAAGAAAGAGCATTCAAAGTTGGGTTTTGGTAAACAAGAGAGTCTTCAATCATTCAAAAAGAGAGACGTTCTGAATAAGATCACAAAGAGACTCAAAACCAATCAACCTTTGCAAACCCTAGTTGATGAAAACTCCTAAATAATCAAGCAATCTGAAAGCTTTGCAAGATGAAGATCAGACAACTGAAAGGAAGGATGAACCAAGGGATCTTGTTAACCCAAGGGGATCACAACTAGGAGAATTTTGAAAAATCAAATAAGGAAATGAAAATGAATAATAAATGTCAAATTCTCAATCAAACAAAGTCAAATACAAATCAGGAGACTCTTCACTAAATGCTTCTCAAAAGAAGATTGAGCAGAAACAAGAATAAATAAGAAAAACCACCTAAAAAGGGAGACTGACTCCCTATGGTCAACAACAAAGGAGCAATATTCAGGATAATGGCACTCTGGTGACAACTACAGGGGAGGTCCAATTCTGGAGAAGTTCAAAAAATGGCTCAAAAACACTAAAAACTCAAAAAAACCAATCAATGACTCTGTAAACTCTTCAATTAGGAAGAGGGAAGGGGAAATAGATTAGAAACAAGAATAAAACAAGAAATATCTAATATCAAGGAAAGGATTCAAGAAGAAAAAGATGAAAAACTAGTCAAAGTCTCTCCCCAATGGAGTTGCTATTTTTCTATTGTGAGAAACCTTACCCTGCGGATAGGCTAAGCTCCCCTTTGAACCAATACCCCCATCTTTGGTCCAAATACAGAAGTAAACAAATGGTTTCTAATGTCCCTATATATTTAACTCAATCAATCAAGCAAGAGAGAAGAAGATTGATGTGGTGTATCTTGTTGTGATGTTCTTCCTCGCTGCTCCAATATTTGGGCTTGATCTCTAAGATCCTCAATGCAACTGAAGTCCTGCAAATACTAGGAAAAGAACTCTTCCTCCTCCTATAGATTATTATATAAATCAGATCTAACTATGAATATTGAAACGACAATAGAAAAGAAAATGTAGAAAACATGAACTTGAAGGGAATATGCCAAGTTGATATTAATTGGAAAACCAAAGAAGTCACTTACAAAGCATGATTGACTATGCAGTCACTTCTCCAAGCTCTCCAAGTCTATCCCTTGCATGAATCTTGACATCAAAATGATGATTCTTCCTCCGGAATCAAATATTTGATACCTATAATCTTTCTCCAAGATCAAAGGTTTGACACCTAAAATATTCCTCTCTTCACCATGGAAAGCCCTCATTATATGGGATTTGCAATATTAACCACCATGGAGAAGATCACTCACTAGATTCACAAAATTGGGATCTCCAAGATTTTTAGAGAGAAAATATTTCTCAAGGATTTTAGGGAGAAAATATTTCTCAAGGAATTTAAGAAGAAAATATCTCTCAAGATCCATTTTGATTTTTGAAAATATCCTAATTTTGATTTTTGAAAATCTCTCAACCATCCATGATATTCTCAACTTCTCCTTGAGATTAGGAAACTAAATGTGAGGTGGATTCTCACACTAAATGAATTTCCTTTTTTTATGAATAACAATAACTCATTCATGTGCACATAGTATTTTGACCCTCATATGATATATTTCTCCTCCACACTGAATAGAGATTGTGACAAAATTTATTTCATGGTGTCAAGGGGTTGTGACACTTACAAAATCCAATGTGACACTTGGTAAGTTGCATACGACACTTGAGAATGTGCATGCGACACTTAACAAGGTTCATACATCACTTTACGACACTTGCAGCACTTAGGGTGTGAAACTCAAGTTTGACATTTTGGTGTGTAACACTATTTCTTCCATAAGCTCTACAATCTTTGCTTCTTCAAGTTTGGTATTCAAAGAAACAATTTCTTCTTCAAATCTCCTTTCTTGTTGACTGAATTTTGCTTCAATATTATTTAAGTCCTCAAAACTTTCCTTGAGATGGCTAGTCAAAATATTTTCTCTTTTCTTCTTCCTTTCTTTGTGCTACTATTTCGTCTTCCAAAAACTATTTTTCTCCTAACTGACTATTTCATGTTTCTTTAATCCTTGTGGCTTCTTCTATTTGAACTTTTAGGTTTGTAATCATCTGATAGAATTATTCAAAGTTGGCATTTTTAGACCCCTTCTTTAGCTTGATCAATTCTTCCTCGAGTGACTTGTTTTTCTTTATTTCTTTGTCCAGTTTGTCTAAAGAACCAATTAGTTCTCTTTCATAATATTCTTCTTTTGAATCTGTTTTTCCTGATCAACTTGTTTCTTCCCATACTACCTTATCATCTTATTCATCTTATTTATCATGATCAACATTCTCTAGAGGATATTCCTTTGAGTAGAAATTGTGTAGCTTATCCCAAATTTCTTTGGCTGACGAACAATGTCCCACTTTGAATTTTACCGAATCAGGTAATCCTTCCATGATAAAATCCATTGTAATTTTGTTTTTCCTTTTCAATTCTTTCTTGGATGCAGTATTCTACTTCTTTGAATCGATGTATCCTTTAACAAATGAGTACTAAACATCATACCTGTGTGCTTGTAAAACTATTTTCATTTTTTTGTTCCACATCTCATACTTCAGACCAATCTAACCATCAAACCACGGTATTCAATTAGCTTTGTATCCATTGGCCATGAAATGCATCATATCCCTTCCAGTGGTTAAACTAATATCTTGAAGGACCTGCTCTGATATCAATTGTTGGAATATTGAGAGGGGGGGGTGAATCAATATGAGCACTTTTTACCACTTTTAATCACAATATATAATCTTCAACTTTATCAGCAATAAATCATTTATAATTTCATTCAATATATCATGAACATATAACCATAAGTAGTACCATTCAACACAATCACATCAGATACACATTACACCAGAATTTATGTGGAAACCCAAATGGGAGAAAACCACATAATTATTTCTTATATATATCAAGAATACATTCATAGGAAGCACCAACTTCCAAATTCTCCAACACCAACTGGAAGGAGGCATGAACCCCCTTATTTATAGGAACCAACTTTAAGGAAGAACCAACTCCCTGAGTTCTCCAGAACCAAATGGAAGGAGGATACAACCCCCTGATTTATAGGAACCAACCTGAAGGAAGAACCAATTCCATGAGTTCTCCACCACCAATTGGACAGAGGCTACAACCCCCTTTCCGTGTTTGATCCTGTTGCCCTGAAATATAAGTGTAGACTCAAAATATCACTACCATTAATCAACCTATAACTTCTGGTGTCATCAACCAACCTGTCACATTCATTGTCACATCAACCAATCATTGTTACTTTTTCACTTCAGTTTGTACCTGATGATCAACCAATAATCCAACTTGCCTTTGTCCCTATCATTGTCATCGTCACTGTTGTTGTCACTAATATATCATCATCAACCAACTATAACCAGATCCACTCACATGGATACCAAAACCATCACTATACCATGTACATCAAACATGTACTAGAACTTGTACCATACCATGTACATCAACCATGCATCAACCATGTACAAGAACATGTACCATACCATGTACATCAACATCACCAAACATGCACCATAACATCACCAAGATATGTGCCAAGAATATACCATATCACTCATTATATGTCTCAGTTGTGCCATACACCATGTACCATAGGATATCATCAATAATGTGCCTCAACTAAGTACCATAATATGTGCTTCAATCATGTGATAACATCACCATGACATATACCAAACCAAATACCAATATATCCAAGATATACTTCTAACAACGTAGCATATCATCACAAAGGTATGCCATATTATGTACCATCATCATCAAGACATGCCTCAAGCATGTACCATAAACAAAACAATCAATAACACATGTAAATCATACCTTTGATCTTGTAGTATACCTCATACACAAAATCACAAACATGTATCTCTTCCTCAACTTTAGCAATAAGAGAATAGCATCTTCATCAAACTTTACTTCAGTCCCGCGGGACTAGTTTTGTATTAGTCACAAACCCTAACTTTCAACAAGCATAACTCCATACATGTAATGAATAAATGTCCTAAATTTTAACCACATATACTCTTCAAAATTTCTTCCATCTCCTAAAAATTCCATGGTCTAAAACTTCTCAGAACAAAAGTTATAGTGAGAATGGAAGACCTTGTTGAATTCTAGCCTATTCTAGAGAGTGGAATTGTACAACATGCCACACACTCACTATTTGATATCTGATTCTGAAACTCACATAAAAGATACTAAGGATTGTTTTGTTTCCACTAAAATTTGTCCCACATAATTTTGATCCTCTATGAAGAAGTTATTATTGTTTTACCTGGAACACTTATTTGAGACTAGTTTCAGGACTAGTCAAAAACCCTATATTCCACAGAGTGTGTATTCAAAAGTACAATGACCCAAAATATGAAATGTTTACCACAGTTACCTTGATATGTCTTATCAATAGAATCTAATTTTCACTATCTAAATCATTCTAGAAACAAATTTATGACAAAAATGGTAAGTCGATCTTTAAATATCATACCTTAGAACACATCATCACAAGACTTCATCCTCCCTTGGAATTTCACCCTTCTTCACTTCATCTTTCCTCTGAATTTCACCTCAGATATCCTTGATTATCTAAGATAAAAATCACTTTATTTTATGTAACAAAATAACTCCTAGATGCATTATTTATATTTTTCAAGTGCCTTCCTTTGGGGATAACTTGTAATTGTTTTACCCTTTTTCTTAATTTTAGGGTCAACTCAATATTTCTTGTTACAATTGTTTTACCCTTTTTCATGATTTTAGGGTCAGCTTATTATTTCTTGTTACAACTATTTAGTGTCTTCTTAACCATTCTTCAAGGTTTCCAACTTCAAGAGGGAATATCTCCTCAAGCGTGAGGAACCACGTGATGTACCACATACCATTGGAAACAATATGATGACTACCATCCATATATGAGTTTGTTACCTTCATTTACATTGTCCTTTGTATCCTTATTCCTCAAACAACTTTAGATTTCACAACCACACCTTTGGGGATTCTTGTAGACTTCTTAAAATGCACCCATCACATCTGTTGACATCATTGAAAAACACTTATGTTGACAAAAATGACAACCATATATCCAACAACATCAATGAAAACCAACTATCTAACATAGAGTTGGTGAAGAATTTCATGAAAATCCTCCAAAATCAAATGGATCATGTAGTATCAAATGATGGATGAAAACCATGTATGGTATGGTATGCTCAATCAGTAAAAGGGAATTTAGATAAGTATTTCCCTAGTAAGAGTTTGTTGACTGAATATGATTTGAGGCATAAGGAGAAAATAAGAATTGGTGTTTTCTATGCCCTGGGTAATTCTATAATTACCTAAGTGATTTAGGATATATGGGAGGTTTTATAGAAAGAATGCAAGAGTGATATCTTGTTGATCGTTTCTAGAGGAAAAGAGGGAAATGTATTCATGAGTATGCATGTCAAATATTTCATATGAATGACTGTGAATAAGAATATTTCTTGATATGTTTTGGGGAGAACTAATGTTCACTTAGTTGACCTTGTATGCAAGGGTCCTTTTCTGTTTTTTGGAATTATAGCTTAAGGGGGTTGTATACCATTCCTTATAAAGAGATAGTATGAAGTATTGAAAGAGAAAGTGAGCAATCATTCTCTATTTTTATGAAATAAGGAAATATGATTATGCCTTTAGAAAAATTTATGTCAATGATTGTGAACAATCATGAGGTATATTGAATTTAAGTAAACATATGTACATGTGTAAATTATAGAAGTGTGACAGCTATAGAGATGCACACACGATGTTGATGCATATTTTTGAGTGCATGAACACACATTGTAAATACGAGATGATAGAATATATGTACATGTGTGGATATCAGGTATATATGCATAATAGAATGCATGCCTATATTCTTTATGGAATATTTGATAAACAATTGAAATGATAGAGTTGATACTAACTGATAAGTAGAGATCATTTCAACATGTTGATAGTGATGCAACAAGAAGTTTTGTTCTTAGTCCCATGAAGAGGAATTGCCTAAATACTTTGTCAAGAGAACAGGGACATAAAACTAATCACTTCTAAGAATTTGGAAGTGGGATATAGAATCTTACTCATATAATAACCCTAAATTACATTTTAAGGGATGGTGCATGTGTGGTAGACATGCAAATGAAATATTAATCATTTTTACTTCTATATGGTTAATGTGCATACACTTTATTGAATTTGAATATGTGATTTAACTTTGATGTGTTAGTGTTTTTTTGCATTCACAGAAGGAGGAATCTCTAAATGAGGAAAGGTCAAGATGAACTTGAATGAGACTGCTCAAGGGAAATAGAGCATCCAAGCCCAAAATGGACATAATACATGAACAAAATGGAGAAAGGGGGAACCCTTTTCTCACTCTAAAATTATGATTTGTTTAGAAAAAATATATGATTTTGGAGAATCAAGTACAACTTGTTTGGAAAAACAAATCAATGCATTTGTTTGAATGAATAAATTGGTTTAATACTATGTAGAGGAGTTGGAGAAGGGAGGGTTCCTTAACACCTCTCTTGCTGAAAATTTATATTCTCAAAGACTGAGAAAGTTAATGTATGTGTGATTAATTCAGGTATGAGAATGCTAATAGTTGTATATAAATAAAACAACTGAAATATTTCTTTCCACTCATGTACACATTGAGGATAATGTGATAGACTGCAGTTAGATATGCTAGGACATATTTGATAATGCTTGATGATTTAAAGAAAAAAAGTATTATGACATTTATATTATGATCGACATGACAACTAATAAAAATGTGATGATACTTGTTGTGTGTAGGAAATATTGGATTTTATGAGGACACAATTGCCAATGGTAGATAAACTCAGGCATGGAGGAAAAAAAAGGCTATTGTTGAAGGATTCATGAAGGGACCTTATGAATCCCCATGAAGCACCAACCAGTTAGATAAAATGTAGAGCAAGCATAAATTGATCATGCCTATGTAGGATGTGGTGTGAAGGGAATTGGGTATGAATTCCTTCAAAATTATCTTGAGTGGTATATTTAGGATTGATTGCATGTATTCCATTGATTCTCAAGTAGGGTATGACTCTGGAAAGAAAAACACTTGAATGGGAGCGGAAGGAACCTCTGGCCGGAAAGAATGGTTAGAATTATTATGTTAAATTCATGAATATATGTATCATGAATTCATTGGTTTACATGGATGATTATGAATTTTTGTGCTCCTGAGTAGCACATATGTTAAATGCATTCAGGGAATGCATGTTTGTAATAAAATGGCATTTAATTGACCTTCCCTTCTGGAAGAAAAAACTTCCAATAATCTAAGAGAGTCATGGGAATAGTAAAAGAAAGTAATTAAGTAGACATTAGTGTCAACACCTTGGCTACCAATAAAGTATGAATGCACTAATAAAATAATGAAATTTTAATCTCTTGATGTCATTATGTTGATTTTGGGTTCATGATCAGCTCAAGACAGGAGGCATACTCCTATTGTTATAGTGAATGCCAATAAATATTAGCTATGTATTGAGGGGTTGGGTGAGTCCTAACTCACCATGGTGGAATGCCCAACATACACATCTGGCATCTCGGAAGCAACAAAAATATGAAATGTGTAAGTGTGGCCATAGATATTGGCACATTGATTTAACTCCTTGTGATGTTTGATTTCATTATGGAAAAATTGGTATGCTAGATAATGTTGATGTGGGAGATGATAATTTCATCCCATTTCAAATGATTGATAGATAGAAGTGATGCAATTTTTAATATGCACAAATCTAATATCACTTTGTGACCTAGTGTAATTGTACAGTGAAAGTATAGTGTGTATGGAAAACTAATTGTCTGTTTGGATGTATGGAGGTTACAAAATTGCAGGAAATGTGGTCTTGGATATGGAAGTAGTGTAAGTCCATAAGGAAGGTCGATGCGTGTAGCTACAAAAAAAAAAAAAGCCAAATTTTTTTGAGAAGGAAGTCTCGTACTTGTGGGATCTAAGCTCTTTCATGGAACAAATATGAAGATTGATAAGTGGAATTTGACATTTGTGGGAAAAAAGATTTGAAAAAAATTGTAATTGGAATTGTTATGAAAATATCTCATAGATACTATATGTATTCATAATACAGGTGATATGAAAAAGCTATCCTGAAAGGACAGATGATGGCTATTAAGATGCAAATCATGGAAAGAGGCCAATGTTATGATACTAGAACCCTGTCACATTCCAAGATCACCATTAAAATATGTTGTGCTATGTTAGAATGAGCCATAGGGATTCCATGGTTGTAAGCCTCTGCAAGTCTTTTTACTCTTCTTATGCAAGTAATCATTGGTATGAAATATGGATCACTCAAGGGACTACGTAGAAAAGAAGCATATGTTTGAGCCTAAAAGGTAAGTGATTGAAAGGAGGAGGAGACCTGAAAAATTCATGATTGTGTGCCACTGTGATCATATGTGCATTGGGTATCTCAAAGGAAAATAACAAGTTGAGTTTGATCGTGGAATCCATATGGATATAGATCCATAAATGCATAGATAAGTATTGTGTTGAAATGTACCTTTCATCCTAGGTTACAAAAAACAATGAAATTTGTGTGCATAAGAGTGGTTATAATATGCATGATGTTTAAAAATTTGTTGCATGCATGTACTAAAATGCCAGAGGTCTAAAAATGGACCATATTGTGAAGAAAAGACATTGTTGAAGCAGTTAAAGGATGGAGACATGGCAAGTGCATTGAGAAAATTTTGTCATTGATCTCAAAGTGGCAATGATGATGATGATGTGGTAGTGATGATGAGGATGCAAAAATGATAATGATGATGCGATAGTGATAGAGTGAGATTATTTGAGCAATATTGATGAAGCCTCGAAGACATGAAGTCATGAAGCCATGAAGTGGTCAAGCCATAAAGACAAGTGTCAAGCCATGAAGACAAGTCAATATCGAAGCCCATTGAAGAATCCCTTAAGAAAATCCTAGAATCCCCTAAAATTGATGATGATGTGTCCACTTGAAGAATCCTTGAAGAGCCTTGAAGGAGCCTTGACATAAGTGTATATAACTGCAAAGTGGCCCCCTTATAGCATAGATTTTAATCATGGCCCTCACGGGATGAGATAACATGTGGTTTTTTCCACATGCCCACTTTATGTTGTACACAAATGGAGCCTTGAGGGATCCTACAACATTTCCAAGATAAATATTACAAGCCTATAGATGTCTAAGATAAATATCGAAAGATGGAGATTGTTGAAAGTATTATTTTTGGTCAATTTGGATACCCTATCTTTGAGGGAATTTTTTCCTACATACCTAACTCAAATGGGAGCACAATTTCAATGGTTGGAAATATTATTCTGATGCCTTTAAAATGGTATATGGAAGTCCCTCTAAATCCCTAGGAATGAAGAGATATGATTTTTTCCGTCTGACAACCCAACCAAAAAATTGAGGTCGACTTAGCTAATTTTTGGGGAAAACATTACTATAAATACAAGATATAATTTCACATTTTTAGTGAAACCAATGAAGAGATCAAGTCCGAGGTTCACTCAAGGTGTTTGGGTGTCTTTCTGGTGTGAAAGCATAGTTTAAGGGATTCTCCTAAGGTATTTCTTATTCTCAAGATATGCTATAAGGTTGTGATGTTATCATAAGGTTGTGAGGTTTCCATATGCACTATTGTGAGGTTATGATGTTTCTATATGCTCTGCTATGAAGTTGTGATGTTTCCATGATGTTTTTGTGAGGTTGTGATGGTGTTGTATGATCTTCTATGAAGATGCGATTTTTTCGTGATGTTATCATGAGGTTGTGATGCTGACATATGCTCTGCTATGAAGTTGTGATGTTGTTGTGATATTGTTGTTTCTGTTAGTGGACATTTTCATGAATGGATGTTATCATTACTGGATGTGGTCATCAATGATTACATTCTAGGAATGATGCTATGAGTCTTGCTAGGTTTTGAAGGATTGTCTGCAGAATGAAGCATGCAAGTGAAGTCAAAAGTACTATGTGTATGAAGATCTTGGATTGGTGATATC
>CBVK0101568281.1:0-17050 GCA_900067695.1 Picea abies | reverse complement strand
CTTTCTTGAAGTTTTTCTATGCTATATTGATGTTTGGTTCTTAACAAAGTTACAATGAAAATGACAACTTATGAGGTCATGTGTAGTGGTTTAAGGGATGGAGTTTTTCCCTAAATGCTTGGAATCTTCCTTTAGGGCCTGACACATGATTTTCCTCCCCTCACCATGTCCACAGGGTCTTCACTTAGTGAAGCTGTGACATAGCATGTGTGTTCATGGGATATTAAAGAATACCCTTAATATCACTAGATATTGATAAATACCTCCCAATCTCCTTATGTTGAGCACCGCTCCCAATACATATTTCCAATAAAAAATCATATTTTTACTAGATACCCCTTCTTATACCCTCCAATACCTATAAACCCCCTAATACCATGCATTCCCACCCCCGAATACCTACAGTATATTGACCTTATTTTAAACAATTTAAAAACCCCCTTTATGAATGAAAATGATAAGATATTTGTCAACACGGTGAATCCCCTGTGACCATGTCCAAGGCATTGAAACCCCATAAATAGTGCTAAAAAATTCCAAGTGGCATCGATATCGCCACTTGGAGGACAAGGATACCCTCAAAAGGTCATGTTTAGTTGTTCAAGGTGTTGCTCTTATCCTTGGATACCTAGAAGCTTCCTTTAAGACCAAAATCCCAAGTTTCCTCCCTCGACCATGTCTAGGGCCCTAAGATCCATACCTAGAGCTCAAATTTTTTTCGCCACTTGGAGGACAAGGATACCCTCAAAAGGTCATGTTTAGTTGTTCAAGGTGTTGCTCTTATCCTTGGATACCTAGAAGCTTCCTTTAAGACCAAAATCCCAAGTTTCCTCCCTCGACCATGTCTAGGGCCCTAAGATCCATACCTAGAGCTCAAATTTTTTTAATGACACTCATATCGCCTCTTAGATGCTAAGGATATCCTCGAGAGGTATTGTGTCATGGTCTGAGGCATCATTCTTGGCTTTGGATATCCATAAGCTTCCTTTAGGGCATAAGCCTATGTATCCTCCCTCAACCATGTCTACAACCTTGAGACCTATACTTAGTTTTGTAAAACTCTTAATGGCATCCATATAATCACTTGGAGGGAAAGGATACCCTTGAGAGGTCTTGTGTGGTGGTTTAAGGCATTTTTCTTGGCCTTGGATGCTTATAATCTTCCTTTAGGGCATAAGTCCTAAGTTTCCTCCCTCGACCATGATCAACACCCTGAGACCGATAAATAGTGCCCAAACCCTCACAATGGTCCTGATATCCCCACTTGTAGGCCAAACATACCTTTGGGAGGCCATGAGTGGTAGTTTGTGGCATTTTTCTTGGCCTTAGATGCATGTAATATTTCTTTAGGAATGAAGGCCTAAGTTTTCTCCATTGACCATGTACAAGACCCAAAGACCCACAACTAGTGCTCAAAAACTTCTAATGGTGCTCATAGACCCACTTGAAGGTCAATGATACACTTAATAGGTCTTATGTGGTTTCTCATGTTTTCATTCTTAACCTGGATGCCTAGAATCTTTCTTTAGTGCATAAGGGTTGTGCTTCCTCCCTTAATAATGTTTAGGGCCCCAAGAACCATACCTAGTGGTCAAAACCTTCCAATGACACTGATATCCCCATTTGGAGGATAAGGATAATATTAGGAGGTCATGTATGGTGGTTTAAAGTATGGTTATCGACCTTAGATGTTTATTGTTTTCCTTTAGGGCCTAAGGCCCAATTATTTCGTCTCCCTGACCATGTCTAAAGCCCCAAAACCCATACCTTTTGCTCAAAAAATCCTAGTAGCACCCACTTCCTCACTCATAGGCCAAGCATACACTTGGGAGGTCCTATGTGGTGGTTTGGAGTATTTTTCATAGCATTGAATGCCTTAAATTTTTCTCTAGGGACTAAGGCCCAAGTTCCCCCCCCCACCCACTGTGTATAGGGCCCCGAGGCCCCTAAGTTTGATAGTTTTATTGTTATCCTTGCATATATAATGGGGTCAATAACCTACCTGGAAAGCATTATAAGTTGCTATTATGTTTTAGATATTAAAAATACTTGAAAAACAAAATAAACTATTTTATTAACAAATCTAAAAATCATCTTAAATAATCACCTAAAGCAACATAAATGTTGAATGCTTCCACTATGAAACTCATGACTACAATACAAATAAACACACAAATATCATAAGTTAGGAGATATAAAACTAACAACTATAAATTTAAAACCAAAATATCAACTTTACAAATAATTTCAAAAAAATCAACATAAATCAAATAACTTCACTTATTTTAAAATCCCACAAAAATAATATCTATAAATATACTTACCTCATTCAAGAATCCATCATAAGAAATGTGAGATAAAAGATGGTGAATAAGAGCAACAAAAATCCATCATAAGGTGGTGAATAAGAGCAACAAAAATCCATCATAAGAAATGTGAGATAAAAGATGGTGAATAAGAGCAAGTTAAAAATAATTCCTATCTCTTTACAATCTAATTATTAATATGAATTTGAAATCCATATTTATGAAATAAAGATAAATAACCATAAATTTTGAAAACTATAACATAAGCAAAATGAAGACGAGTCAAAATTGAAAATGGGAATTTTTATTTTTTAATATGATATAACGCTCCCATCCTCCTAATTGAAAATTAATATTCCCAATATATTTCTCTGATCTATATATCCTTATGGTCCTTACCCAACATTATATTTAGAGAATCATGAGTGAGTCTTCACTATTTTGCATAGGCTTTGCCACTATTAATGGATGTGCATGAATATGAATATTCTCATCCCACTCATTGACCACTTATATGTGGATCACTTAGAAAGCAATCTAAATGAATATTTTCCATAATTGCTTAACATTGCATACTTTTATATAATAAAATATAAATATAAATTTTTTTTAGTTTTTTATTTTTTTTTATTTTGTATTTAAATAATATAAATTTTTATATACATAATTTTTTTTTTAAATATGTCTATTGGATGTAGTTTGGGTGGTTGGGAGGAATGATTGTTATCCTCCTCACTCACGTTCAATTCTTTGTAAGTGACATGTTATGTCTTTAAATGGTCTATTTCGAAAATACTCAGCCTCCCTATTTTTTCTCATGAATTTTGGGGAGTTAAAGTGGAATAGCCAACACCAACCACATGAAGAAGAAAAAAAATTCTAAATAAATATTAAAAAATAAATAAATAAATATTTTCCATAATTACTTAATATTACATCATTTTATAATATAACTTTTATTAAAAAAATTTAAAATTTTGTATTTAAATAATATAAATTTCCATACACATAAAATTCTCTAAGTTGTTGGTTGTATAGTAAAATTATTATTGTTTATTAAGTTTTTTTTAAATTTTGTATTTAAATAATTTAAATTTCCATACACATAAAATTCTCTAAGTTGTTGGTTATATAGTAAAATTATTATTGTTTATTAAGTTTTTTTTTAATTTTGTATTTAAATAATATAAATTTCCATACACATAAAATTCTCAAAGTTGGTTGGTTGTATTAAAATTATTATTCTCTAAGTTGGTTGGTTGTATAGTAAAATTATTATTGTTTATTTATTATCGGAGAATTAATCTGGTTATTCTTTCTTTCTTTTTTCGATTTATGTTTATATTAATTTTAGCTCAGCATATTATTGTTGAAAAGAGAAGATTGAATCCTTCTTATCAAGCAAAAAATATTCCACCAAATTTTTTATGTTTTTTATAGTAAGAAGGTATATGACATTTAATGCCATCGGTGCACGAATCGAAGCTCTTAGTACTGCAGAAATGTATGGTCTCTATGCTGACATATGCTTATAATGTTCGCTCATAATATTCTTTTATGGTTGAAAATATCTTTCACAAATTTTAAATTGCCACAATTAATTTTTAGTGACAAAACATTCAATTTTTTTTATAGGTTTTGGAATATATAGCAAGTTGGATTTTTAGTAGTATTATTTTTTATACTTCTTTTATAATTAAATAATTTGAAATGTATATAAAAAATATATAAATAGTTTATAAAAGTTGACAAAATAATTGAGATTTAGAAAAAAAAAATGTATAATTTACAATATAATTAATTAATTTGAAATGCATTAAAAAACATATAAATGGTTTATAAAAGTTGACAAAATAATTGAGAAATAGAAAAAGAAATAATGTATAATTTAAAAAAAAAGTTCAAGAAAAATAATAAAAAAAAAATGAATGAATAAAAAGATAAAATGCGAGAGAAGGATGTTGGGGAATGGTAAATGAAACTACAAGGATGTTTGGCCAATGTTTGGCCTTTTTCTTAGGCTTTACCTTAGAGCTACTTATATCTCTTAGCAAATCGATTTAAAAAGGGTATTTTGAGCAAGAGAGGAGAGGATGAAGAAGAGAAAAATAGCTATGTAAATTGCTAAATGGCTTAGAGAATTATGAGCTTGTGTTGTAACCTTGTAATTGTCAAAAATATATATTGAGTAACCATTTAATGTGGGGTTTTATGTCTCACAAACAAAAAAATCTCATACACCAATTTGGTGTTAGTTTGACCATAACCTTAAAAATAGATTGTTGTTACTGTTATTATTATTATTATTATATAAAATTAATGAGCATTTTAAGTTGTGGTTTGACTAAATCAATGTGGATAAAAACTACCTCACTTTCTAGGATTCTCATTTGAGTTGATTTGAAAGAATGTTGAGTCTCCACAATCATAACAATTCACATTAACCAATAAATTTTGACCCTCTAAAATTAATTGCTATGTACACTGGTATGAAGGAATCATAACTTATTTACTGTGAAATCCACATATAACAACTTTTTTTATCCGAACCATTGAAATGACATCCCATTATGATTGCCTCATAACCAATACATGAATTCATTTCAACATTGAACCAATAGCCATAGGACTCAAACCATCCATCGAGTTGCTTGAATGAGATCAATGGTTATAATAATATAGTTGTTACACCATTAAACAAAATTTCCATTCCCAGGTCCTGATAATTATCCCATTTACTCCCTACGTATGGCACAAGCTTGGATAGAGCCATACACACTCATTGTGTGAGTTTCCTAATGCCTAGCAATGAATGGAAACACCCATAAGTCTAATCAACTCACTCATCCATTGTTTCAAGGGTTAAATTGTTGTACAAAGGTGAGCTCCTTTCAAAACGTTGTAGCTTGGCCTTATTTACTCTTTCCTCTTTTCTCTACGTTGAGTTACAACCTGCAACCAACAATTAGCATGTTAAATTATTTTTTAGTTAGCATTATTCTTGTTCCATTAAAGTGTTGGGTTTATTATATGGTCACGGCAATTCCTTCCATTATATTACCATTTGCATTATGTTTATTTGTCTTATATGGAAAGTGTGCCATGATTATGTAAGAGGGAGTTTCAATTAAGTTGAAGGTGGTCAAGAAATTGTATATGAACGTTGGCTAATTATTGAATCACTATAGGGTGAGTTGTGTGATCATCTTCAACATTTTCTATTACCTCTTGAACATTGCAACACATTTCATTGTATGCACCATTTAGTTTGGACAACTATTCAAGAAATCTATGTGGTGAGAATGTCTGTATGGGTATTGCTTCCATTGAGCAAAGCAATTATTTTCTTATTTAATGCTAGAGAGATATGTTTCTAGCAATTTTTCTCTTTATGTTGAAGTGATACTCTTAGTTTGTTAATTGGTGCACTATTTAAATAAGAGGTTGGATGTGTAATGTTGATAATAATGTTTAACTAGTTGAAGTAGTTAACTGGATGAACATACTATCTTTAGTTAAGCATTATTCACCCCATTGGGTTGATTACTTGGATAACATAACACATTGGTAGCATCATTTTCTTTTGTTGGAAATTTGTTCAAAGACCGTGCAACCAATAAACTCAACCTTGAGGAGTCAGAAAAGGATAAATAGTAGAACCATATTAAAGAATCAACCTTGTATACTAAAAGGACTAATTTCAATTGGATATTAACTTGCAAAAGGAGTCAAATTAATTTTAATTGAGCAACAATGTTCTTGTTGATTGGCATATTGCAGAGAAAAGGTTTGTTTTGTTTTTAGAATTGACAGGGTGCAATTGTTTGCCCACTATAGGTATTTTCTTTGGTATTACACTATTAACAACAAAATCATCCTTTCACGTTTGACATTGGAGAATAGTGAGCAAGGAATTTTGTACTAATAACTATATGAATAACATCATCCTTGGAATCCATTTTGAAGATAGAGATATCTGCATAATTCTAAGAGTAGAGATTGAAGTTCATTTCCGTAGATGATCCATGGTGGTGAGGTGTGTGGGATATAAGTCTCACATTTATGGATCATGTTGGTAATGGAGTACTTGAATCCTTGACCATGAAGAAATTACTAGTACTTTGAGGAGAATGCAGACCCAACATGGGTAAAGAACTGAAGAGAGAGAGATTGGAAGACCCAAGGGCCATCAATGTGTAGATTCAAGAAGCGAGTAGGCACTTGAAGGAGAAGGTGTAGATGTTTGACTATAGGATAGAAAATATGGAAAAGGACCTTGATACCTCTGCAAAATTGTTTCCATTGCTAAAGAATCTATTTGGTGAACAACAAGAGTCCCTCACCACTATTATGGTAGATTAAGATAAGAACATAGTTCAGCTAGTGTAATTGGGAGAGAAGGAAATTCAGCTGGATAACATGAAAGATGAAAGGTTCACTTAGATGATGAATTGGCAACACCAATAATTGGCAGAGAAAGCGGAGGCATTGTCCAAGTTATAAGAAGTTTTCCAAGAGACGAAGGAAGCAAAGCAACCTTCCATTGCTACTACAAAATCCAACACGGTGATTGAGACAAGCATGGTAAGTTCACCTTCCACATAAATTTCTCAAGCTAACTTAGGAGATTTTGAAAAGAATACTAGAGGCATTGGTTCCAAGATATTAAAATAGATGAGATAGAATAGAAAATGGCTAGGAAAGAGAAGTCAAAGAATCATAAGCCTCATTTTAGCTAAATAGAGGGTCGTGTTGATGTTAGTGGTAGCATTGGACAAGTACTTCCGCATTGGCATGTGTCTAGCATGTGGAAGTCGTCGATAATATTCCAGTATTGAGGTTACTTTAGTTAAAAGGAATTAATTAAAGTAAAAGTGTTTTAATTAGTGAATTGAGTTATTTAAGGAAAATGCATAGCATGCAGCATGTAATCTAAATCTCAAGTGAGTGTGAGAATTAATCTCAGCCATAGATCACTTTCGAGATTAGAAATAGATTGTAACTCATGATTATAAAAACAATGCTAGGGACAAGGAGAAGACACTTTTGATGATACATCAAAGGGAGAGACTTGTGTTAAGAGAGTCAACATAGAGACTTTGGTGAGAGATCAAGGTTGATACTTTGGTGAGAGACCAAGGTCGAGGATAGAAAAGAAGGACTTTTGCTAGTGTGACAAGTGTGGAAGCAAAGAGGGACTTTTTCTTGCACGAGAGTGAGGATATCTCATAGGTTAGGTGAAGAGATTTCATCCAAGTATTGATGTAGAGAGGGTTGGATCACAAAGGACCATGATTCAAGATATTGGATAGGTGGAGAAGGAATTTCATCTAGAGATCATATAGGTCAAGGAGAAGAGAGAGCATAGGAAATTGTAAGTGGATTTTAGATGATTGAAGATAAAGGGAAGAATTGTTTCATATGGAATTTGTCGTACGAGTTTTTCGTACATATACGTGATTCATAGTGGAGACAATTGTGTATGTATGTGGTTCAATAGAAGAAGAATCACATATACCTCGAGGAGAGTGAAGTTGAGGGGGGTGTATGACAGAGAAGACTTGGCCAAGTTTATTTGTAGTTGTATTTCTCTTAGTGGGCCATTTTCTATGTTATTGGATCCTTGATTTGACTTTAATAAAATAATCTTGGAGCGAGTTTTCCCTTTGGGGTTTTTTTCCAGGGGTAGTTTACCTAAAAATATTGGTGTCTTGAGTGTGAGATTTTGGTTTCCTAGTTTATGCCTCCACTGCATGTTTAGTTGATTACTCAATTGTTCTTTTAGTAGATAAAGTGATTTTATTTTGATCTAATTGTCAAGTAATGGGTAGGGGAAATATCAACATGGTATTTGAGCATAACAAGGGTTGAAGTCCCAGGAAAATTTCAACATGGTATTAGAGCAAGGTTGATTTGAAGGGAGGAAACCAAGAGCATAGATCTCAGTAGTTGCAAGAAGATCTATAACCAAGAGGCAAAAATCAAAGGACAAATTTTAGGGAAACAACAGTATTGAGGCAGAACAATTTTTTTTGCAGTTGGATGGAGGTGTACATGGGTCATAGTGGTAACAATTGTGTACATATGCGATTTGCGGTGGTTCAAATCACATACATAAGCAGGTTGTAGTGGTGAAAGTCATGTACAGGGACATACAACATGGTACATGATAGTTTCAGCAGAGGGTTATCATATCATATCTTAGATCTAAGGCTTTGAAGGAGAGAGAGAGGCATCCTTTCAAACACAACGATGAACACATTGAAGATTGAGGACAGGTTGGAAGGGGAAATCAACTTCTAGGCATGGAAGGTAAGGGTTCTTCTTCTATTGGAGGAGAATGACCTCAAAGAATATGTTGAGGTATGGTTTCAATTATATTGATCCACATGAATTGGAAGCTACAAGAAGAAGGAAGTGAATGCCAAGCAAGTGTTGTTAGAATTTGTAAAGGATCACTTGATACTGCACATTGCTGAGAAGAAATCTACCAAGCAAATGTATGATGTTATGGTGATTCTATACCAAAACAAGAATGGAGGTAGGTTTCTACATTTAAAGCACCAGCCTCAAGTTTTCAGGATGTCCTTTGAGGACATGATTTTGAACTATCTTATGAATATTACACAAATCTGAGATCAACTTGTAGCCATTGGTGAGACAGTACATGATGCTAGGTTGGTGAATGTAGCGTTGAGATGTCTTCCCAAGTCTTGGGAACCTTTTGTGTAAGGGATATGTGCACGAGAGACAGTATCAAGGTTTGATATACTATGGATTGATTGTATTCAGAAGGAGACTCAGTTAGATTCTAGGGATTGTTTAAAGAGTATACATGATTAGAACCTTGCTCTTGTCAGCTAGGAAAGAAAGGTAAAGTTTAGAAAGATTTCCAATGGAGAGTCGACCATTCAAGATGGAAAGAAGAAGAAGGGCATGAGAAAATTCAAGTTCTTTAAATGTCACAAGTTTGGACATTCTGTAGGTCGATGTTTGCATAGGAAGAAGGGGGGGAACGAAACACAACTAGAGGTAGTTGTGACAACAAAGACTCAAGTGGATGAGTTTTGCAAAAAGTTTGAACAGAAAGAGTTTTTAATTGTTTCCCATACTTCCTTGGGCATCACATCATTCGATGCATGGTTGATAAATAGTGGATCCATGTGTCATATGATAGGATCACAAGAAGTGTTCAAGAGATTCACAGAATCTGATTCTGAGATGCATGTAGAACTTGGTATGGGGACCAAGCATGCAGTGAGGGGATTTGGAATAGTATCGCTCCAATTGGAGTTAGGAGGCACATTGAGAGTGACAATTTTTTTATGGGTGCCAAAACTCAAGAGGAGTGTAATCTCTGTTTCAATGATTGAGAAGAAGGGATTTGACGTAGCATTCAAGGATGGAAAGACGTTGATCAAGCCCAGAGGATAGAGCTCAAGAAAATCAGTTGTCTTTGGAGTTAGGGAGAGAAACTTGTATAGGTTAAAGGGCCATCCTATGTGAGCAATGACTAGCAATAGAGTGGTAGAGAACAAGGAGCAAGTAGCTCTGAAGGTTGAGAAACTTAGAGGGAGTCAACCTTCATGTTCATATGGGAAGGAACAACCTTCCAAGTCTATAAAAAAGGATTCATGGTAAGAGATGGCCATGTAGGATGCTTAGGAGAAGGAGGCTTCTAGGATCATGTTCAAAGGAAATGAGTCTCTAAAGACAGGTCATATCATGATGGCAGGGATAACTTCTCTATCAAAGAGAGAATCCAATCAAGTGTATTAGAGAGCAGGCATGGTAGTAGATCTGGTAGCAAAGGTTGATCCAACTCCAAGTGGGAGAAGTACCTTCCTCGCTAAGAGGGAGTGTTGATGCTAGTGGTAGCATCAGATAGGTACTTTCTCTTTGGCATGTGTCTAGCATGTGGAAGTCGTCATGAATATTCTAGTCTTGGGTTTACTTTAGTTAAAAGGAATTAATTAAAATAAAATTATTTTTATTAGTGAATTGAGTTATTAAAGGAACATGCATATCATGCAGCATGTAATATAAATATTAAATGAGTGTTAGAAGTAATCTCAGTCGTAGATCACTTTGGAGATTAGAAATAGATTGTAACTCATGATTATAAAAGCAAGGCTAGGGACAAGGAAAGTATATTTTTTATGAGAGATCAAAGGGAGAGAATTATGTTGAGAGAATCAACACAGAGACTTTGTTAAGTGATCAAGTTTGGGACTTTGGTGAGAGACGAAGGTCAAGGATAACAAAGAAGGACTTTTTCTAGTGTGAGGAGTGTAGAACAAAAGAGGGATTTTTGCTTACATGAGAGTGAGGATATCTCACATGTTAGGTGAAGAGAATTCATCCAAGCATTGATGTCGAGACGGTTGGCTAACAAAGGATCGTGATTCAATATATTGGATAGGTGTAGAAGGAATTTCATCTAGAGATCATGCAGGTCAAGCAGAAGAGAGACCACAGGAAACTATGGGTGGGTATCAGAGGATTGAAGCTAAAGTGAAGACTTGTGTCGTATGGAATTTGTCGTATGTGTTTTTTGTACATATAAGATATTCACAGTGGATACAGTCACATATGTATGTGGTTCAGCAAAAGGTGAATCACGTATACCTCGAAAAGTGTGATGTTCATGGGATTGTACGACGGATCAGAATTGGCTAGGTTTCTTTGTAGTTGTATTTCTCTTAGTGGGCCATTTTCCCTACTACGGGAGCCCCGATTTGACCTTAATAAGAGAATTTTGGAATTGGTTTTCCCTACATGTCTTTTTTCGAGGGGTATTTTACCCAAAAATATTGGTGTCTTGTGTGTGAGATTTTGGTTTCCTAGTTTATGCTTTTGTTGCATGTTTAGATGATTACGCAATTATGCTTTTAGTAGATAAAGTGATTTTATTTTGAGCTAATTGTCGAGTGTTGGCTAGGGGAAATATCAACATGGTATTTGAGCATACCAAGGGTTGAATTCCTAGGAAAATTTCAATAGGTTGAGCATGAAGGCCTATGTTTCAATGGCACAAAGGAAAATACCATGACCACCAAGAATAGATTTTTATTTCTCATTATAAGAAATGGAAACAACAAATGAAGAGGGATGCATACTACCATGCCATCCTTATTGTGGCATATTGTAGAAGGGAAATGATGAGGAAAGTTCAAAGACTGTGATGTGCCAAATAGAAATATTCAGAGCATAACTCATATATATTACTCAGATATATTGCAAAAAGAAATAGAATTGAATGCATAATGGACATTATGAAGAAAAATATTATAACTTTATCACAGACTATCAAGGACAACAAAACAACATGATGTAATAATGGTGGTGGTTGACAAGCTTAGCAAAGTTGCTCACTTTATCCCAATAAAGTGAACCCACAAGGTGATTGATGTTGTCGAGATCTTTATGAAAGAAATGTTCTAATTACATGGTATGTTGAAAGTATTCATGATGCAAAGTTTACATCGAAATTTTGGAAAGCATTGTTTGAAGGATTTGAAACACAGTTAGCTTACAACACTACTTATCATCCCCAAACAGATGGGAAGATAGAAAGGAAAACTTAAATATTAGAAGACTTGCTTTGCATGTATGTCATGAATAAAACCACTATATGGGAAGACTACCTACCCTTGGTGGAATTTTCAACAATGGCCATTATGAGTCAATAAAGATGAGTCCTTAGTGTAACACCCCATTTAGTTAGGATAATCCAATTGAAAAAATTACACTTGGACTTGAGATGCTGAGAGAGATGGAATGGGAGGTTATCAAAATCAATTAATAAAGGTTGAAGACAACCCAAGACAAACAAATAAGCTATGCATATAAGAAAATAATATAGAGAGTTCAAAGTGGGAGATCATGTACATCTTAGAGTTAAACCCAAAAGGAGTTCTTTGAGAATGGGAGTTTGTGCTAAATTGGCACCCCGATATTGTAGACCCTTTAAGATTTTATTATGGTATAGCTAGGGCGTGGCCAGTCGTAGAAAGGACCACTTCAACTGAGCCTACGATTGGTTCAAAATGTGATCACCCTTAGTTAGTTTGTTGCAAGCTTAAATTTCATATATGTGTTTTATTTATGCTCAACAATTTTCCTATAATCATATTTTTTGTTCTATGTGACATTGGAATTTATGCATGGGAGAAGATTCTACATGCTTAGTTGCATTGGAATTTCTATTTGTTTCCTTAGAACTTGTCCTAAGTTTTCTTGTGTATGATTTTAATAGGGTGCAATTTAAATAGAGTTTAGTTTGCCTTTAGTAAATTTTGTACTTTCAATCCTATGAAATCTAGAGCTTAGCTAGTAGTAAATCAAAGAGTTAATAGCTTTAAATTCTAGCAGTTGTGCATACTTGATATTATTTTTTTCCAAATGATAAAAACTCCCCTTGGGTGCAAGCTTGAATAATGTTTTTAACTCTATTCATAAAGGAATTATGAAAATTAAATCTATCATTTTCTTTGGGATTAATTCCTATGTAATTGAATTGAATGAATTAGAGTGATACGTGTGGCTTGGTATTAATGAAAAAAATAACCTTAAAGCTACTTGAGATTAATGCCTTTAGTATAATCTGGTGAGAATGTATCTTTCTCCCTCAATCCCTGTAAAAGAATTGAATTGTTGTATATTCTGGTCTTATCTTGGAATGGGTTTGTTTGAGAAAATGGCATAAGTAGTCTTCTCCTCATGACATAATTTATGAAGGTGGTATGCTTTCCTTATGATCCCTTGTTGTTGAATTTCATATATGCATCTATGAGGTGAATTACCAAGTACTCTTGATAGTTTGAGTGAGCATGGAAGATGGTTCTTTTACTGATTGTAAACATGTGTGTGTGTGTGTGTGCATATAGATCTAGAAGGCCATGCCTTTTCCCTGATAGAAGATAGATGTTTTCTACATTGAAAAATCCATGTATATCTCTTGAATTGAAAGGCCAACCTCCAATAATAATTAAAATGACTTGATAAACATGATATAATGATTAATATGAAGTTGGAGGGCCATGGGACCCTTGGCATCCTAGGTTTGGTGTGGAAGAATGAACATGTACTTAAACTAAGGCTCATATCCTTGGGTTACAACCACTCTTCTTAAGTTTAAGCCTTATGTATGAGCCTAGTTTTTAACCCTTATGCTGGATCAAGTTGATTCTAAGGCCTTAAGGCCCCTTTTTTATGTATTGAGTAAGCCAAGGGGACATTGGAGAAGTGTATTCCCTTGGGGAAAACACTTAGGAAAAGTTGGAAGAATTTTGGAGGGATTTACAATGAAATTGGGAATTTTTTATGTATCACATGAAAATTATTTTCGTGAGATATAAATTGTATCGTAAAAAAATAATTTCCGTGTGAAATGGTGGAGGTCGCCAAGTCTAGATGGACATGTGGCATTGGTTGATTGGCTATCACATCATTGAAATACTTTTTGTAGTGCAATGTGTTGCACCAAATTTTTTTATGGTGTGATACACTGCACTCACAAAGTGTTTTGGGCATGTGAAATGAGGCAAAGGATGGAAGAATGGAAATGTTGCGTGGAAATAAGTATTCTTTTAGCGCAACGTATCACATGAAGATAAACTTTGTGCGATACATTGCACCCTTGAAATGTTTCCATCATTTGATAAGAAAAGGAAGAAGCCAAGAGGGAATGTGTTGTTAGAGCATATTCCATTCTCCTTAGCATTAATCTCTCACCTAGGTCTCATGAGTCTTTTTCTCAAAATTTGACTAATTTTGACTAAGTGAGTCATGCATGCACTCTATTGCTAGATTTTAGGGGGAAAATGATATCTTTAGCTAGTAAAGTGCACTTATCCCTCTCTTCCTTGATTTTATCAACCTACTTCCTAACTTTAGGACTTTATTTCCTATGTTTGAGTTCCTAGAGATATCTTAGGAACCTAATCCCTAGATTCAAGGAAGGAAGGTGCTCCTTTTCACTATTTTTAGCTATTTTCTATTTTCTATGGTTTATTCATTGATTAGATCCCTATTTTTTCTTAGTTGAGTCATCAATTGACAACTGGGTGTACTTAACTCACTATTTAGATATTGGTATGGATAAATTATGGAATTAATCTCTAATTTAAGTCTAACTAGTTTCTCATGCATAAGGCATCATGTAATTTGAATTTCCTCTTTTAGGATTCAAACTTCTTATATATACTCACATTGTAGGCCAATGGTAATCAAGTTAGTAAGTAGTTATTATGTAATTCAATAGTTCTTCTTCTCTTCTTTATTTATTTCTTACAAATTGCTATGAGTATTGTTATTCTTTAGGTTTCTAGATCTCATTGATCTCCTTGTAGGTGATCATGAATTATTGCATGTATCACAAGGAACGAAAGATGGAAGGATGTGACAATGGAAACCTTTGGATGGAACAACATGTCGCAAGAAAAATAATTTCTTGTAACATGTCCCAAACACCAAAACTTTGGTTGATGCGATGCATAAGAGATAGAAGAAGACAAAGGACACAAGGAGTAAAGGTAAAAAAAAGGTGTGAGAAGGCATGCCATGATCAAGGAAAATTTTGTGTGATGTGATGTATCACACAAAGATAAACTTCATGCGATATGTCACTTTAAGTAAAAGTTTTTCCTGATGCGATAGAGAGATAAATAATTATCGCAAGAGAGAAAGTGTTCTCTGATGTGACACGTCACATGAGAAGAAACTTTCTAGTTCACTAGAAATATTTTAGATGTGTGATATGGCGCAAGGAAGAATATCTCCCATGATGCATCGTGTCTCAAAATTTTGAAGTGAGAAGCTAACCGTATGATTATGCATCAGTTGAAACCTGTGGTTCCGTATGGGCTTGATGACCTAAGAGAGAGAAACTACCCAAGAAACTTCAAAGGGCCATAACTTCATTCTTGAAGCTCAGAATTGAGCAAGAGTACATTCGTTGGAAATATCTCAACAAGTAGAATGCCTTCGTAAGCTCATAAATGAGCTTAGGATTGTGATTAAGAGGAAAATATTGATTACCCGACCTCCTTAATGATACTTAGGGGTTTGGGTATGTTACACAAAAATAATTCAAATACACCATTGATCCCATCAGTCTATTAATCGATGGAGAAAACCTAACTAGTAAATGCAATTAAATGGGAAATTGATCGGCCAATGATTCAAGGGAAATTGGCACTATAAATATTAATTGAAACAACTAATGAGTAGGGTATGGTTGTAGGAGTGTCCTCCAATGTTTTAATAAAGAACACAAGGCATAATATTTTTTTTAGCGTGTGATTCAAACAAGAGAACTCACACCAAACTAACCACCAATTAATACTCCCAACAAGCAAGAAATCACATGGGATCCAATGTCATGTAGCTACATAAATCATTCACACCAAATTGATTCATTTCATAACAATGTAAAACAAGAATTACCATTTTGAATTCTAATAAGGGGTTCCCATTGATCTCTATCTTCCTCAATCAATCAAGATTGGGACATTTTATTAAGCTTAGGAAGTAAATACAGAGAGGTGATCTATACACATATGTGTATTGTTACTCATGGACAATAAAAAAAAGTTACATATGGCCATGGATTAGAGGCACCTTCATTCATCATGGACAGGCTCCTTAACTCCTTTTTCCATCGATCTTCAAGAAGGTCGCACTCTCATTTTTTCTATTATCTTCGACATGTTGTCCTTACCTATCCCTTGTCGATGTCCTCACTACAACATTCATTGTTTTAATGGGATACATTTTGGAATGCCAACCATCACAATTATTCATTTCCACTTCCAATTTTTCCCAAAAATGAAAAAATAAAATAAAAAGGGACATGTTTACAAAATTTACAAAAGGTAAATAAACAAGGTGCTTATTACAAAGTTTGGAAAGGATCCAATTTGGATCAACAAGAGTACAAGTAGTTTGGATGGTTAAGAAAGGAGAGAAACCCCTACGTGGAACAAAAGGATAGGTGAATAGAGAAATTGAAAGACCAAGAAGGGAATAAAAAATATCAAAGGAGTTAGAACTAACAAAGAAATCAAACTCTTGGGTGGTGAAAAAGATAGATAAACAAAGAAACCAAAAGGCTAAGAAGGGAACTATTAAAATTTTGGTATGCTAGTTTAACCATAGACAATGTAACATCATTGTCACCCAACCATAGGCATTCACATATCCCACTCCCGAGAAAACTAACCTTTACTTAGAATAATTTCGGCAAACCTACTCCATAACCAACAAATAAACCCTAGCCACAATATTGTTGTAGTAGCAACACAATAAGCATGCAAGGATAGTGTACCTTATACCAAGAGAAATGCACAAGAGAAATACCCACATTTGTTGTACTACTCCTCCATATTTGCGCCCCTCCAACTATATCTGCTACTCCCATACTTGTGCACGTCTAGCTGCAACTGCATTCTTCTAGACTTGCACACTTGCTAAGTAAGTGTGTACAAATGAACTAGGCAACTGCATATTTATACTAAACTGTCCAGTTAACTGGGGCCGACTTCGCCTTCTATATTTGTCTATTAATTTAATATTATTTCTCTTGAGGTCGACTTCTCTCCAAGGGTTTTCTAACATAATTTTAACGGTTCTCTTGCTTCTATAATATTCTATTCTAAGTCAAAGGTTACGCATGGAGGTTAATACCTCCCATAGCTATCAAAACATCAACACTCCCTCTTAGCTAGGGAGGTATTAACTAA